>AYEL01044821.1:0-17921 GCA_000484575.1 Olivierus martensii
TCTAAAATGATTTTCAAAATATAATGGCTTTAATTGACGCTACAACAGGAAAATATATTAAAAAGCTTTAAAATATATTACATTTAATACCGAATCAAATAGAACACAATTAGTTACGCTACAACAGGAAAATATATTATATTAAAAAGCTTTAAAATATATTACATTTAATACCGAATCAAATAGAACACAATTAGTTTATAAGTATAGCTATAAAACAGTGTATTTAAATATCTAAGTTGCAAAATATATGTATTTGTAATGTAGCTATAGTATTCTCTGCTCCGAGTCTGACGTCACTGACACGTCACAGGATGCGCAATAGCACACCTTGTATATTTCCACCATGGTACACTTAAGATGAATTTCTAATATTATATATTAAAATATTTTCCGAATAAAACATACAAACTGTCTGAAAAGAATCAGATAATTTTAGGGTTATATCCATACAAAACTGAAATCTTCAAATTAAAAATCATTTATATTTGATAGCAATTTAAAATTTTGGAACGAATGATATTAGGCAATGGTATTTCGTGCAAAAACATTGTTGACAAAACAATTAATATACATTGTTTCATTCTTAGATGTGCTTCGGAGGAGTAAATTGTTTGTAGAATTTAAGAATAACTCAACTCTTTTACATATATTTTAGAAATTACTTCGTAATTCCAATGTTTCATTCTTAGATGTGCTTCGGAGGAGTAAATTGTTTATAGAATTTAAGAATAACTCAACTCTTTTACATATATTTTAGAAATTACTTCATAATTCCGATATTTTGAGATTTCTTTAAGAAATTTTTTGAACAACACCGGTAATTTTTGTTATTTCGAAGTTTTTAAAGGAAACAAACTTCAAGGTAAGATTTCAAAACTTAATTAATTCCGAAGATGTTAAATTTAATTGGAAAATATAAGTTCTTTATAAATATACATTTTTATAAGGCATAGTTCGTTTTGTTTTTTTCATCGTGACAATTTTTGAGACTATGTGGAAAATTTTCACTTATTTTATGAATTTTTTATTTTTTCGTATTTTGAAAGCGGGGTATTTAAACACAATTAAGCTAATTTTTAATTTAATTAAACTGTTAAGTTTGAATTCTGAAATAGACTATTTTTATTTTATTACTGAAGATCCAGTCGATGTTCTTTTTAAGATTTTTATATTGTTTTCAATATTCAGTACTTTAAGAAAGAATTAATAAAATTTAGAAAGTAATAGGGTTTAGCAATTTTCATAATTGATAAACAAAGAAAACTTTGATGGATTCTTATTGTAGATCCTTAGAAAGATATAGAATTAAAAGAATAAAAAATTCCGAATTATTTTGTTTCATTATTAAATCTTTCTTAAAAATTGCACCAGCTTAAAATAAAATTTATATACAAGCTAGTTCAATAATACTAAAGTTTCAACAATGAACTATATATTTTTACAACAATAGGTTATATTAAGAATGAAAAAGAAAAGAAGGATTAAAAACTACTTTTTAAGAAATATTTGGTAAGTAATATTTATTTATTTACCAAAATCAAACTATTCTCGTAACATTTTAGTTATTTTTTCTTAAAATACAATAGTATACTAGCATGACTAGAACAGTGGTCTCAAACTCCATCCAATCCCTGCATCCACATCCGTGGTAGGAACTGGCCCAACCCTTAGTAATCTCACTGATTGGAAAGGGGCGTAAAAATGAAAAAAAAAAAAAGTTCTCAAACTGGCGGTGTAAACGTATTTCATTAACTTTGAGATTGTGTTATGGTTATTTTGTTTAAAAAGTTAACTTCAAAATTTTCTCTCTTTTGTAATGGTAAGAAATATTGTTCTCAAACTGGCGGCGTAAACGTATTTCATTAACTTTGAGATTGTGTTATGCTTATTTTGTTTAAAAAGTTAACTTCAAAATTTTCTCTCTTTTGTAATGGTAAGAAATATTAGTTATTCTATTAAATTATATTAGTAGCTTTTTATTGGGCTACCGAGATTGGATTCAGACCTCGTTGAAAAATATTTTCAGTCCCCAGTATGTGAGGACTGGCTAAATAATCCTTACACAGGATTTGTATTGATTTGCAAAAATAAATGGTCTATCCTGTAAACAAATACACAGAATAAGAAAAGGAAATATTTACTCTTAAATATTGATTGCTTATGCTAAATATACAGAAAAGAACGTAAGTGGATAGTTGATATTCAATCAATTCCTTTAAGATCCCGCTCATATTTTTTATGGCGTGCACCAGCTAGTTTCTTGGATAAATATTTCAAAAATTCGAAAAACTTTAATAATATTGGAGAAACTGTTTCACCAAAAAGAAAAATTTGTTTGCTTATTTAACTATAAAATGATAAATGTATGCCTCTTTATGTTTTTCATAATGGAAATGAGATTACAAATGTATCTTTCAATTAAATGGGAATCTATTATATACTTTGATGATGAGTTTTTGTTTGAATGACAAAAATTATAAATTTCCTTTTTACCTATAATGAGAATAGGGCCAACATATGATCGAGTGCCTGCATCCTTTGCGCAAACGGTGCAGGCACATTTTGTGTGTTATTATTATTGTATTGAGACAATTATTTTTTACGCATAATTTAAACTGTGAGCGGACTGTAAAGTGCGATATTTTTGTGAATTTATTTATTTTTCGAAACTGACTACTTGAGGGAGGCAACAAAAAATTTCGCTAGGATCGCTAAAAGCTCTAAGGCTGGATTCCCACTAGTCTGAGACCACGCCTACGACTACGACCATGACTGACAACTCGCGATAGAACATGCGCATTGATCACGACCGGCTTCACGATTTTTCGAATCAACCAATAGCAACTGCGTAAACAACAGCCAATAACAGCTGATGTAGCGTACAGCTCGTAACAGATGGCCAAATGCCTCCTTTCTATTGGCTATCGTAATGACGTAGCCGTTGCAACCACGACAATATTCAGCGAGTTGAATATTGTCGTGGTCGCAGTAAAGAGTCGGTAAGCAAGGCCTGATGGGATTGTTTCTATAGCAACGGTCGCGATTGTAATCGAGATCGCAGTCGCGAGGCCAGTGTGAATCCAGCCTGACACTTGTCGTTGGTCCGATACCAACGAGTCAACTCTTCGACTCTGTCCTTTCTTTCTAAGCATCGTAGTTCTCCCCTTCCCTTATTTTCTGTATTGCGATTTCATAGCTTTTTCTGAGTCTATTCTATCTTCTGTTTATTTAGCGAGAGGATAAAAGTCTCCATGCAGGCAGTTCAGATTTGTTCTCACAGAATACAATATTACCATATCATAATATTTGAAAATTATTCCTAATTTTCGACAACATACTACAAATAAAAAGTAATTGTAAAACGCAAACCAATTTATCCTGCTGGTAATAGCAGCAGTTAACTTAACTTGAAGTTACTTAACAGAAACTTTATCGGGATATTTTAAAACCGGACCTAAGTAAACATAAGAAATATTAAAATATCAAAATATCAAATAAAAGTTTTTTTATCCAAAAAATAAACGATATCTAATCAAAATATAAAAAGATTTGTTAACTTTAAATGCAGATACTCGGTTAACGATTTTAAAAATAAAGCAATAATTCCAAACCAAAATAACTCCATTAAATTGTAACAAGTATTCTAATTTTTAGTATTGTAGTTGGCTTATATTTTTAATTGGATAAACTATGTATGATAATATACTTGATGACAATGCTAAAGATTTATATGTATTATCATTATCACAGATATGGATTAAATCAGGAATTCTCTAAGAAAGTTTCTAATATGGTTAATTATGAATTGAAATTAGATATCATAAATGCACCCACCCAATAATATTGGATTCTTTAACTAACATAAATACTGCATAATATCAAAAACATTAATTATTCTATAATTATGTGGAATTTTATTTTAATGAATTAAAAATATATAAGACATTGCAGTTATTATTAAATGAGGAAAAGATGTTTAAAATATCAGTTATTTTTCATTTTTGTTATTAAAATCATATAACTGAATGCAGGGCATTGTAACTTAATATTATTCTCTAACACAAAGATAATACTGTATAGTAAAAAAAAAGATTAAAGCAGTATAACTGAGAATAAAATACTTCTAAAATATTTATATAATATGCTGTGATTAATTTTAATTGAGAAAATTTAAATAAATAAACCTGATAATATTTTAATGTACATATTCAGAATTATTAATTAGAAATTTTCTTGGCAAATCTACATTAATAGCGAAAAAATATTTAATTGTGAAAATTTAAATAGGATATTAAACTGCAATTGTAGTTTAATGCTCCAATTTAAACTTGTTATGCAGTTAATTAAATAAGCAATACGGTTTAGGACTGACTTTAGTATTATTTTTTTTTAAAAAAGTGTAAAATATTTTTTGCTCTCTCAAAAATTCTCAATGATTAAAATTTTGTTTTTGTATATTTTAGTAAATGGCAAAATCTTTCCTAATAGATAACTAAATTTCGTTTTGTGATTTAAAATTAATTTCAGCAGATAGATTTTACATTTTAAAATTGAGAAATTAAGCGCTGTTTAATATTTATAACATTTTTCGTGTGGTAAGAGATTTTTTTCGAATAATTACGATTAAAATTATGAAAAAAAAAATTTAATTATGCCATAAGAAGTGATATTTATATATTGTATATTAAAGTTTTATAATTTATATTTTAAGAAACAACTGTTCTTTTAAATTACAGTCAGAAGAAAAGATACTGTAGATTAAGCGAGTTAGTCTATCATCAAAATTCTACAAATTTTGAAAGCATCGCAATATCTTATATATATTAATCTATCTGATGTAATTCATGAAAGCTGTAAAATATGATTGATGCTAAAAAGGCACAATTATAAGAAAAAACAAAAATATTATAGTATAACATTTTTTTAATAGTTCAAGTTCAACATTAACATTTAATATACTGTATAAGAAAAAGCAAGAAGAAATTTTTCGATGCAAATTTTGCTTTGCACAATATTATTTTATACAGTAATTACGCTTAAATTAGATTTATAAATTATTAATCTTTTCTCATGGTTGTTATATTTAGTGCCTATCAGAGGGGGGCAAGTGGGGGCTGTCACAGGCCTCACCATTTTAGTAGCCTCAATTTTCACGATTTTACAGTTTTTTTATTTTTGTCATTTTAAATGTAAGCGAGCTTCTGTGAAATAAATAAATTTCTTATCCACAGTTTTATTTTAAATTTTGAAGAACCTCAAAAATATTAGTTGTCCCGGGTCTCGTATTTTTTCCGAAAAGCACTGGCTATATCCATATTACATGGTATTATCCCAGGCTAATAATTTCAGTTATCATCATTTCTCTAATAACATTTGAGTTGTCAATAATATTTTGTGGAATTTGGCTGTTCTATCATCAAATAGAATGACGCTGCATTATTCTTCAATCGATTAGAAATGGAAGATATTCAAACTTTTGAAGCTGCCTACTATTAATTTTGAAACTAATTGATTGATTTTTACGAAATTCGATATATTGCGCATTGAAGTTATCTTTGATGACATACATTTTTAATGGCGCATCTTTAATTGTCCCTAAATTGCACGCATATTCGGAAAATAAGCGACTATAGTTTGTATGCTGAGTTTTCCTCTAGAAAAATCGTCAACTAATCACAACGAAGACTGAAAATATCGTTTAGTTCTTCCTATTAATCAACAGAAAATCGATTACTTTAAATGTTTTTAACGGAGTAAAATAATTTTTTTTTTTTTAAATCTGATGACTGATTAATTTTTACTCGAATGTTTATTTAAAATTGAAAAAATAATTTATTTTATCGAATCATTTTCATTGATTTTATGTAATATTACATTTTTTCTATATGTAGAGTCCTTAGATAGATAGAGTAGCGCATTATTTTGCGCCACCAGATGACGTCAAATCGGCCATTTTATATCCTGTTAGATAGGAGTTATTGTCCGTCCACGAAACCGCGCGTAGCTAAGGTGGATGAGTCCAAAACGCGAAAGGGAAAATCGAGTCGGTATAATAACGGGGTGGGAATATTGAATTAATATTATATTAAATTCTGTTAATTATACTATTTCCAACGTCGAAACTATAGCCACGCTTAGCTAAGGTAATGAGTCCAAACGCGAAAGGGAGAGTCACAGTCGGTATAATGACGGGTGAAATGGTTTCGGTTTCGGTTTCGATTTACTTTGCATATTTCTATTGTCATCTTAGTGTTTTGGCTTACTTTTTCTATTTACTTCAGTTATCTTGCGTTTGAAAACATCCATATGCGAAGCTGTCATCCCTATTTTGTCACTGGACTCGTTCAATTAGTGCATGCGTAGTTGTATCGATGGTCGCGGCTAAGCTGGACGGACAGTACATGGGGAATTATCATTGCGTTCATAGGATTTCTGGTTATTTTTTAAGAACATCGTTTGTTATAGTGCTGTAAATTGTTCTAATCGAACAGAAAAGGATAATAGATTCTTTTCTTTGCCTCAATGTAAAAGAAATGAAAGATAAAAAGAAGTGGTTACAAAATATTGGAAGGAAAAGTTTTCCAAATACGACCTTCGTTTGCCAGGTAAGCAACTGCTGAATTTTTAAATTATAAAAGAAATATAATATTATGGTTTACTTTCCATAAAGTTATCCGTGATTATCGAGCGGCAGAAAGGATATAAAATGACGACTGAATGCGCTACTCTATCTATCTAGGGTAGTGGTTCTCAACCTTTTTTCTGTTGAACACATTTTAATATTTTAAAATTTGGCGGAAACCTAAATATTTTAAATAATAATTTAGATTTAACAACAAATTTTTATTAACTTTTTTATTAACAGTTTATTATATTTATTCTTATTTATTACATTCACATTGCAGATATACTCGTACACATATCAATAGAATGACAGCCCTTATTAAGTTATAGCGCCATGTGCGGATTTTGTCTTTTTAGAGAAACTATAATTTTAATTCCTTAATTTTTAAATTATGAATAATGAGAGAAAAGTTTGGCTGTCGCAGAAATTCGAGGGTTAGATTTTTCTAACGACACCCTGTTTATAGAAATCGGTACAGTGGTTCGACAGTAAAAGGGATATCCAGCCAACCACGTTTCACTATTAATATATACTAGAAATTAGCCGCTCATATAAATGAGCCGAAATATAATCATGTGATTTAATCTAATAATACCGTATACATGGCACGACAAAACTGATATATCGTGACGTCATGTTAGTGTAATAATATATGACGTCTTCATCGCTGCGAAATGACGTTATCGTGACAGATATCGGTGGTGTTAAGAAATCAGTTAAGCCAGATGTTATCACTTCGCTGCTAACACTTAGCGCCATCTATTGGCAATAATATAAACTACAATTTTTTTCTTAATTTTTAAATTATTAATAACGACAAATAATTTTAGCTGTCACAGACATTTCTTAATTTTTAAATTGTTAATAACGACAAATAATTTTAGCTGTCACAGACATCCGAAAATTAGACCTTTCTAACGATACCATATTTATAGAAAGGTAGAGTGGTCGACCGAAAAAGGGACATCCTGCCAGCCAGCCACGTTTGACTATTAATATATATGATAATTCATACAATTACATACATACAATTCTTATGCATACATACAATTCATTCTTAATTTTTCGCGGCATACGTCAAAGGTTTGGCGGCACACTAGTGTGCCGTGGCACAGTGGTTGAGAACCACTGATCTAGGGACTCTATTTATATGAAATGATGGGTACCCTATTTGACAAAATATGTAATCCTAAAAATAACTGTTAATTAAATTATTATAATTCTGAAAATAACTGTTTTGATGATGAAAGTTTTTCATAAGTTAAAATTAATTATTTTAACTTATGAAAAGCTTTCATCATCAGATGAATGACGAATTGCTGATTTACAAAATTATCGATATTATTGGAAATTCACCATCTTTTCCCACCAACTGTACCAAACAGTTGACCTTCCTTTATAATAATAAGCATAATTTTTGCAGTTCCCATGACTTCGATAGTATATTTCTAACCCTTTTGACTGACATTTAACTTTCTCATTTTAGAAATATTGATGAACGTGACAGTGGCGTAGCGTACGGGGGGCAAAGGGGGGCCTCTGTCCCGGGCGGCACTTTGCTAGGGGCGGCAAAATCCCTATCGTTGAATTAATATTAAGAAGACTAGAGGAGATCCAACTCCGCAAAAACAGTGAAGCTGAAAACGTCCGCAAATATTTTGTGTGCAATAGCTACCTACTGCGACTGCGCAAAGTATATGTCCCACTACTCTCTATAAAGTGTTGTATTCTAACAACACGTGCACAACTACTTGCGATCTAAAAACAGTTTGGATTCGCAAATTTCGTTCTTTGTCGATGTATATTACCTTAGATGTGAGATCAGCAAGTGTTAACTTTCCAAACACAGTATAGACAAATATAAGTACCTTGCTTACCTAAAGTAAGGAGACACAAGCAGTGGCGCGTTATCCTATGGGCAAAAAGGGCAATTGCCTAGGGACCCCCAAAGTTCCCAAATCAATATTCTTTAAACTTATTTTTGTAGTAAAAAAATCGGAAATTATATTTATGTTCCATACTGAGGACCCTAGATTGCAGGTGTGACGCAGTAGTTTAAACTGTAAAAAGTAATCAATTCAGTTGGGGAAAGTTTAACTGTAAATGGCACTTTAGGTTGAGAGGGGACGGAGATTGCCTAGGGTCCCCCAAAGTTTAGAACTGTCAAACAAACCATAAACAATGCCTTGAGAGAAGAAACAATGATTAAATTACAAACAGCTGCAAGATCCAGGTCTGGAGATCTGAGGAAAAAACAATATTGTAAAATAATCCTGTCAATAAGGTCCACCTGCCAATCCAGTTGGAAGAGAGAAGGTGCAACTTGACCAAAGGTCAGAAATGAGTTCAAACCTCTCTCTCTCTACCGATGTGATTGGATAGACCAAAAACAAAAATATAAAGGACAGCCGAACACACACACACACACTCGCTGATCACGATTATTGTTTCATTTTTGATCCATCCAGATTATTTTAAAGGAAAGAAATGAAGAAAAAGAAGAAACTCTCTTAAGTTTGTTTATGGGTCAGATGCAAAATTTCCCCTTTTTTATAGGTATTTTCTTTGTTTTTAATTTATTAATTTTGCTTCTATCATTTTATGTTCTGTAATTGGGGTAGAATAATGGATTTCTGAAAATACATGCTTATAATTTTGATATTTTCCAGGATTAATTATAATTATTCCCATTGTTTTTTTTTAGTTTGATTAGTTCGGTTTTGATATATGTAGTGTATGCGAGGATTTATTAACCGCACTAATCAAGGGATTCCTGTATTAGAATTCAAACCGTGTTTTCGCAATTAAATTTTGTTTTCTAGTTTGTAAGAATTTTAAATTTTGGAAAAAAAAAATCTCTGCAACTTAATATTTTCTTCGCTCTAGAAAATTTTATCTTTATAATATATTTTGTGGGGGGAGGGGCGGCATATTTGGCATCTGCCCCGAGCGGCAGAAACCTACGCTACGCCATTGCCACGTGGTAAATAATTTCTCTTCCTCGACGATGAATTGATTATCCACATCCTACACTCAAATTAGTCTCCATCATAATTCAAAAACTAGCATCGAAACAAACGAACGAAACTTAATATAATTTATTTATTTTTTTAAATTATACAGCCTAGTATAATTTTATAGTCATGCTATTAAATAATATAGTCATGCTTATAAAATTTGATTCTATCATGACCTCATCCTACACTCAAATTAGTCTCCATCATAATCCAAAAACTAGCATCGAAACAAACGAACGAAACTTAATATACTTTATTAATTTTTTTAAATTATACAGCCTAGTATACTTTTATAGTCATGCTATTAAATAATATAGTCATGCTTATAAAATTTGATTCTATCATGACTAAATAATATAGTCACGATCTCAAATTTTGATACGTAATCGAATTTCGAATAAATTTTAATTTACTTTAAAGTTACAAATTCCATTTAGGAAAGCAGTTTCCTGTTTTCTAGGAAAAATTATTACTGATAGGAAAGAACTACATAATGTCTTTTATACTTATCTTAATGTTTATGTTTGGAATATTTATGTTACTCTTTACAGAAACAGGAGGAAGATGTAAGTTTTATAATAGTAATTATTTTTAAAACAGAGATACTTAAATTTTATTATAGCAAAAATTTATATAATTGCAATAAGATTGGGTGCAAAAAAAGGGTGAAAATAATTAATAATAGTTAATAGTCATTAATACTAAACGTCATTGAATCGGTATAAAATGAAGATACTGTACTATATTTCGAAGTTTTAAACTTTAAGTATACAAATTTTCAAGTATTTTCAGTTTTTATAGAATATGTAGGCCTATATGCATAGATCTTGTATACCTGTATATCTTCTGAACCTGTATATGTGTATAGATCTTCGGACTATTAACCGAAGTAGTGATGCAAATACGATTGAACATTTGCTTTTGAAGCGAAATTGCTTATAGATTGTTTAAAGAGCAATGAGTTAATTATTCCTATGTTTATGTATATATAATTTTTTTACTTATTGTAAAGATCGAACTTTTGCTTCTGAAGCGAAATTGCTTATAGATTGTTTAAAGGGCAATGAGTTAATTATTCCTATGTTTATGTATATATAATTTTTTTACTTATTGTAAAGATAATTTAATTTTTTCTTACAATTTTAATAATAAATTTTAATTATCTTCAAGTTTTTCAAAATCATTATAATTTATTAATTATAATTATATGAGAGTTACTGTATTAAATATTATGAGAATTTTTAAAATATATAATTTTAATGAGGACATAAGAATAATATAATGAATGCAAATACTATTAAAATATTATTTTATTGTATTTTACAAAATATTTTACTTAATTCAGATCTTTTTATTGAATGTAGTATAAATATATACTCTGTTGTAAAAAACGACACACTCCTAAAAAAAATAGAGCGAGAACTGTGAAACTTGGCATACAAATGCCTTTCAGCTAGATATACAAATAATTAAAATATCATTGGCAATGAATATACAGGACGTGTGCATTCATTGGGAATTGAAATGAATCGCTAAAGAATGCACACGTCATGTGCATTCATTGCACAGGATGTATGCATTGTCACATCCATATACTAATTATCATAATGAAATAGCACAACCAGTCATATACAGTATATCCGTACTTACGAACTCTGCTCCTTTTTGTATGGTAAAGCTTGGTGGCTAAATTTTGATTGCCCCTTTCCACTCAAATAGATTATAATTAAATCAATAATTAAATTTTGATTGCTCCTTTGTATTTGTCTGAAAGGGGATCTCGTCTGCCTTCGACTGATGTAAACGGATTATTAAATAGGTTTCAATTCACTCATTTAATAATCAACAGAGTGAGAAGTAGCATCATTTGTTGATAAAAATGATACATTAACCAAACTTCTATAAATATTCGCGTTGCATGAAGAAATATGACTCAACTCTGCCTATCGCAAATAGTCATATACTAATTCACTCAATAACTGCTTAAAATTAAGTAAATCAAAATGAGTTTATAGAGATATATAATCTCAATCATTGTCTACATATACGACTTCAATTCTGAATTTAAAACTGTTAAATATATTTTATTGAGACCATTGTAACGATTTTTTTCGGAAATAGGTTTGAGAATTTTGATTATAGCTGATAAAAAATGTCTGAACATTTCTCTTTGTAGAGAGTTTTAATTAATGACATTAAAAAATGTCACAGTTTCGACGTTGTTGCTCCTAATAAGCAAAATTTTAAATGTATTAATTCAATATCATTGTTAACAATAACGAAATATCATTAATTTTTTTTCTCATTTCAAAATTTTCTTTCAGATGAGAAACTATTGTCAATGATATTCGTCTAAATTTCAATGAACTGCATTAAATTATCCAATTCTATATACAGTATAGTATTTAATATTGGAAAATAATTTTAAAATATTTTTGAAGAAAAGTATAGATTCTTTTTAAAATATTTTATAAGTAATTTTATGATAATATTAGTTGGATGAAAAAAATGTTTTTCAGAAAAGCAATATTTTAAAATTTGTTCTATATTTGTCGCTTATGTAGTATTCTTTCTTAATTATTTTCTACCTAGCAAGGGGCTATATCTTTATCGAAGAGAGTGCTCATTCAGCGGTTTAATGCTGAATGAGCACTCTCCTTTTGTTTTTATCATACTCTTCAAGTAAAAAATATACAAAAACAAGAGGAAAGATAGAAAGGTTCTGCCAGAAGTATGATAAATCATTACTGGAAGAGAGAGAGAGAGAGAGAGAGAGAGAGGACCTTTTAATCAAGTCACCATGTGTGGGCTAAACGATGGGCAAATTCTCCATCCAGAGGGGAACTTGGGAAGAAACTAAGAATCATTCCAGAAGCAGTGAATTTTATAAGATCATCATAGTGTGGAAGTATGTTGTATTTTCACTTTTGGGTATCTGAATTCAGTTTCTTGATCCCATATCTTCAAATATTTTTTTCAGGTGGACGATCAAGCTCGTTGAACCCCAGCCTTCACCTGACCGCTGATTCTCCATGATTATAGGCACCCCCTGGTAGCACTGATATAGTCTGTCACCTAGTAACCTCCGGTTGGAAAGTAGCGTAAAATACCAAAGAAAGAACGATCACAGGCTGCTCCGACCCTTCTTCAGATCAACCAGAAGGGGAAGGTTTTTTTATATTTTATGTGGTTTTAAGCCGTTTTCCAACTGGTAGATATTAAGTGGTAAGTAGATATGCCACACTGAAGCTGCATATACTTTTGGTGAGTCAACCATCAAGTGGAAGATGGGGTTCAACGAACGGGGCTCGAATCCGTCCTAAAAACTGTTGAAGTGTGGAACTAGGGAATTGAATCCGGATTCCCAGGATGAAAGCAAGTACGCTTCCACTGCGGCCAACAGATCGGATTTTGATTATTATGTTAACTTTAATTATTCCAAAACTTCTGATTAAAATTTCACAGTGGCATTTTATGGAAATGTAGAATGCTCCTTTAAACGGCTTTTGTATTTTTCTAGTTAATTTTATTTGCCGCAAAAATGAGGAATATCGGAAGAAAGGCTGTGAATCGAGTTGTGACAAACTGTTTTCTAAACCATGCTTTGACGAGGAGAAATTTCCTGGATGTTACTGTAAACCAGGATTAATAAGAGATGATGAGACTGATGAATGTTTTCCAATAGAACAATGCAGTGAACGTATGTTATTTTTTTATATTAATATTAAAAGAACAATTATTATAAATGCATTTTTAATTATGGTAATAAATATTCATTTAGGTATTTGCAAAGAACCAAACACTAAACTTTATTTGGAATGGAAGATTTCTTTCTGTACCGGTCCTGGAACTTCAAGAACTTTCATTTATAATAAAACTATTCTTCCAATTTGTTTCTGCAAAGAAGGATTTGCTTTAAAATTTGATGTCTGCGTTCCAATATCTAAATGTATGGTATGTTTTTTTTTCTTTCTTAAAACACTAAAGATTTTCTTAATTATGATTATGTCATAATTTAAATCATAATTTAATTACGGAAATTTTGAGAGTGAGACCGATAAATTCCTTTTCACTTACTCTTTTTAAGTATTAATAGATAATTATTGGATTTGATCTTCGTTTGTTGAATAAGAAAGCAAAATTAGTTGAGAAAAAATCTCTGTATTTAAACAAAAATGAATTATTAACTATTCTGAATGTATTACAGTATTTTGTATCTTTAATTTATTATGTATTCAGAAGTGTACCCGGTGCTGATAGGGAATTTTAGATACATAATATAAATTTTTAGTCAACTCTTAACGTCATTATGATGTCGGGCATCCTGGCTAATAAATTTATACGTTATGTTAATTGAATTAAGTCGTAGAACAATATAGGGGATACATTTGGCGGTGACCATTTTTTGAGCCCAACTGTAGGCTGACCAAAATCCATGAAGGGTTCAACCAAAAAATTGAAGAATGGGATTCAACTGACTCCTTGAATTTATAGACTTTACAGAAAGTTGACAATAAACCATGCAACCATGTATCATCATTATATATAACTCATTCATTATATAGCATTTGGTTAGGTTAGGTTAAGCGCCATATCTTTTTTTCTTTTTGTCAATAGATGACGCCACTTTCCATTCTGGAAGAACACTAAGTGATGGGGTGAAACAAGCCCTTCCACAGGCTGGCCATCCCTGCGAAGGGTCCAGCTGGATTGTGGAGGACGGGGATCAATGGCCAGGGCTCGAACCCCATGATAAATATTTTCAAGGGGTGGGACCCGAGATTCGAACCTGGGTCCTCCAGAGTGTAAAGCCGAAGTTTCCATGCGGCCAATCCGGCCGATCCCTCTTTTGGGTTAGTAAAAACCCGTTTAACGCGGTTTTTCAAGGGGTGGGACCCGAGACTCGAACCCGGGTCCTCCAGAGTGAACGTTTCCACGCGGCCAATCCGGAGGTCCTCCAGAGTGGAAAGCCGAAGTGTTTCCACACGGCCAATCCGGCCATCCTCCAGAGTGGAAAGCTGAAGCGTTTCCACGTGGTCAATCCGGTAATCCTCCAAAGTGGAAAGCCGAAGCGTTTCCACGCGGAATCCGGCCGACCACTCCAGAGTGGAAAGCCGAAGCGTTTCCACGCGGCCAATCCGGCCGACGACCCACGATAAATATTTTCAAGGGGTGGGACCCGAGACTCGAACCCGGGTCCTCAGAGTGGAAAGCCGAAGCGTTTCCACGCGGCCAATCCGGCCGACTCAACCTTGGGATATGGCGCCATATCCTCTTTGGATATTCTATATCTGGCGGCGGCCACTTATAGAGCCCATCACAAGCTGGCCAACACTCATGATGGAGTCAACTGGATGGATGAAGAATGAGGTTCAAGGAAAGGATGGTTGAACCTCATTCTTCAATCATCCGGGCCCAGACCCGGACCTCTCCTGAAAACCTGAAGGTGTGGAACCCGGATTTGAACCTGGATCCTCCAAGTTTTTTGCATATTTTTACGTCCTCTTTCTAATCAGGGAGATTACTAAGGAGGCGGGGCTGTCGGCCGGATTGGCCGCGTGGAAACGCTTCGGCTTTCCACTCTGGAGGACCCGGGTTCGAGTCTCGGGTCCCACCCCTTGAAAATATTTATCATGGGGTCCGGGCCCGGCCCGTCGATCCCCGTCCTCCACAATCCGGCTGACCCCTCCGCAGGGGTGGGCAGCCTGTGGAAGGGCTTGTTTCGCCCCGCCACTTAGTACTCTTACTGAGTGGAAAGTGGCGTCATCTGTTGACAAAAAAAAAGGAGGCGGGGCCAGTTCATGGACCCACGCCCGTGAAGAGGGACCGGATGGTGAAGAACGGGGATCACCGGGCGGGGCCAGTACACCGAAAAATTCCGGGACCAGATCCAGGACGCAAACTCCTGCGTGGCACGCCAACGCGTTACCACTCGGCCATCCGGCCGCCTAAGGATCCTCCAGGGGGTAAGCCACAGTTTTACCACGCAGCATCCTGCCGACAATATAGCATTTGGAAAACATTGGCATTTTGTGTCCAGTTTTAACTTTGATTTAACTATCATATTATATCTCGATGACATCATAATCATGGCGGCGTGACGCCATCCGTTATTTCTTTATCATGCCATCGTAAATAAGTGCTTGTATGACCTCAGAGATTTTACGTCATGATAACATAATACACGCCTGACTATGACGTGATCTGGAATTCGAACATCATTTTGAAAGATTTAAATGAAAACATATTCTCTACCATTCCAAATTGCCCCACTCTCTAGAGTGCTCTCGAGCTAGAGTAGCTTGTTATTCGCGGGACCATGGGGAGTTTCCATGCAAAGTTCAGTCCCGACGGATCAAACGGTATGATAACCTTTGATGAATAAACAACAGGCAAACAGATTGTTTATTGTAACTCATCTGTAGAAATACAGTATATTTGATATTTAATTAATATCAAATCAATAAAGGATATTCAAATGCTAAAATGTTTTCATGTAATAAACATTTAAAAAGTTTTCTTTTAATATAACATTAAGAATATTAAGAAATGTTGACTAATTGATACAATTAAATAACAGAAATGTGGGATCCAAGAAATTGAACCCAGTTATCAAATGATTGTTTATCAGATTCAACGAATTACTGAACTTGCATTTTTTATAACGAATATACGTAATATTATTACAATATTAAAACCAGAGCTGGGGAGCTGGAGCTGGAGTCGGAGCTCGGAGTCATGGAGCCGGGAAGTTTTGGAGGAGCCGGAGTTGGAGCCAGAGCTAAGCTGATCATATTCAGTGGAGCCAGAACCGAAGTCGGGGCCATTAAAATTTCTGCTAGCTCCAGCTCCTAACCATTTACCATATGTACTCGAATATAAGCCAATGACACTGCTACCTTTTATTTCAAAATCGACTATTCGGTGCGCATTAATACCTTACAAAGGTTGGTAATACGCCGCTCCCATAGACTCAATACTGACTTCCGATGATGTCGTCAAGTTTTACAACCTTACCTTTTTATTTTGCAAAATAATCTATAAATAGTGTAATTTATTAATTATTTTCATTCATTAGTTTAAAAATTCATTTTTATTTTTATTTTTACAGTAATCAACTTGAAGAAAATCGCAATCCTAAAATATTTTGAAGTACGGAAATATTATAATTAAATATATTTTTGAGTCTATTTATATGTTCATAGACATTACTCAGTATTATTCTGTATTGAATATAAACCGAAGTCTTATTATCGCCAATTTAATTTATTTTTCTTATTTTGAAAATATTAATGAAATTAAATATCATATATAATATACAATTACTCAGATAATGAAATTTCATTACTGTAAATTATAGAAAGTTAATATAGAAAAATATAGATTAGAATAATATAGATATATATAGTTATAGAATAATATAGATTACTTATAGAAAAATCTGAGATTTAAAATAATTAAAACATTTTTGATTCATTTAATTATCATTGTATAAATTAAATTTTAGACGTTTAAATTTCTAAGATACTCTCTTTATTATATTGAGAATTATTTATTGGATTTTATGAAATTTAGCAGAGGGGTGAAATAATTGAATTTGATTTATGATACTAGGTAATCCATTTAAAAAAGCTGGATGTTCAAGTTTCTGAGGTTTTCCGTCGATGAGATGGTTTCCTTTCAATGCAATCGCTATAACTTTGGAGAACTCTTTCTGTCACATATTTTAAATTTTTTGCATACAGCGGCGTAAAAATAAGTTCTGTAGTAACTCAAAATTATTGTATAATTTGCATAGGGAAAAGAATATAACCTCGTATGAAGTGGCCCGGATGTGCGCGGAGGGAATGTGCTATACGAATTACTTGCTGCTTTCTCAACATTACTTTTTATCTTATGCGGATCTCACCATAGTCATTATCCATTTCTCTTTATTACATTGAGAATTATTTATTGGATTTTATGAAATTTAGCAGAGGGGTGAAATCATTGAATTTGATTTATGATACTAGGTAATCCATTTAAAAAAGCTGGATGTTCAAGTTTCTGAGGTTTTCCGTCGATGAGATGGTTTCCTTTCAATGCAATCGCTATAACTTTGGAGAACTCTTTCTGTCACATATTTTAAATTTTTTGCATACAGCGGCGTAAAAATAAGTTCTGTAGTAACTCAAAATTATTGTATAATTTGCATAGGGAAAAGAATATAACCTCGTATGAAGTGGCCCGGATGTGCGCGGAGGGAATGTGCTATACGAATTACTTGCTGCTTTCTC
>AYEL01044831.1:0-23200 GCA_000484575.1 Olivierus martensii
CTCTGCTGGAGAAATTGGATATCTATGATTAGGTTTATGCACCAATTTATTATATATGAGATTTAATATAATATCAAAATTTGCTTTAGTCATCCTGAAATGGCAATAAAATGCTATTAATTTAAGAATTTTTGGTTCAACTTATAATTATATGATATGCTTGTTTACCTAAAATATTTGAAGTGATATTCAGGATCTCTTTCCCTTAACTCTTGAACTAGATGATGGTATTCACCATAAATTCTCCTTTTCTCAAAGATCAGTCGAACATACAAATTTCTTTTTCTTTTCTTTAATAGTTTCTTTAATAATAAAATAGCTGCTAACGAACGACGTTTATGAGCGTCCATATTTGAATGGATGATACTATTCGCATGCGCAGATTTGACTACAACGACGTTCAACTATAAACGAGCAAATTAGAACGCAGCGTAGCAGACGTTCTAGCCGCTAACCAAACGCTAGCCACGTTGAACTATAAACAAGGCTTTAGACTGAATTATTAATTCCTCTTCCCGTAATCCATATTGAAAATATTACTGTCCATTGTCCACAAGTCCATCTGAAATCATCACAAATGTTACTCTGTTGCACACAAGTGTTCATCTTCGTCGATCGGTATTCTCCATTGTCGATCCCGGGCTACAGCTAGTCGTTTTTAATTTAAGGCACAATTCCAAGCTGGCTAATCCTCAATTCGATTCCTCAATTTGCATTTAACAAAATTCATGTTAGAAAACAATTGCTCACATAAATATGTAGATCGAAGATACTGAGAACACCAAATTCAAAATTTTTCAACTCATGATATGAATTTGGAAGACTATTTCAAATATTGAAAATCATTGAATTTGCCTTCTGCATATTTTTTATAGCAGTTTGCCTGTGCTGTTAAATCAGTTTTATTTTCATTTTCAATTTTACTTCAGAGCCACATGTACATATCCAAAGAACTGCACATGGCTCACGAGCCATAGTTTGCCAACCCCTGGTCTAGAGCCATTTCTTTTAACAAGAATAATGTAGAAAGGTTTTTCTAATTTGAAAACCATAAACAGTTGCCTGAATTTAATATTTGGAACATAGATGAAATCGGCATAACTACTGTCCAAAAGTCTGATAAGTTAGTAATTAGATGTGGATATAAGCATATCTGCTTATTAGTGTTTCTTTCCCGGGAACCTGGGTTCCCGGGAAATGGTAAGATTTTCACTCTTTTTGTATTCCCAGGAATTATAGTTGGTTCCCGGGAATTCCCGGATACTAACGCACAGATACAAAATTTATAAAATATAATTAAATATAATCTCAAAGACAATATGAGAGTTATTTATCAAAGAATTTGATAATTGGCAATATGGAAAAACATGTAGGCGTGGTTACACTAACAAGTTGCACTCACATCTGATCATGGATTACCATGGATTAATTGATCTGTGAGTAAAACAGGTATTATCAACTTGGTTGGTTAGTTTACTTCTTTTCCTTCCTATGTAGTCAACATAAAATTTGCATTATTTTTAATTAAATTATTATTAAAACGTTAAGTAGGTAATTCAAAAAGTTATTGTGAATTACCTACTTAACTTGTGAAGAAGAGAACATGGGAAATTTGGAAGAGAATCCAATGACGTTAAACGAAAAATTAAAAAAGTGATTCACTGAAAGACAAAGGTCCTACGTTGTTCAACTAGCTTGAGTTCTAGCTTGAGCAAGATTGTGAAGCAAGAATTACAGTTATTTGAGTCAATAGGAAATCAATCATCAAGTATTATAAAACTGGGCAAGGCTCTGAAAACAATTCCTCCATCATCAGGTGAAGCAAAAAGAGCATTTTCTATTGTTGTTTGTTTATTAACAAAGCTAAGAACTAGGCTGAGTGATAAGAGCATGATTGCTTATGTTTTCTCAAATCATACATTAAGAATGAGTGATGAATCAATTGTAAATTAGTCATATATAAAGGAAGATCGGAAGAGCGGTTCAGCGATAAATTTTGGAATTTATTAATGTCATCTTTTGTGTGTTTTTTATTAATATTAGTTATAAATAACTACTTTTATAGATTTTATTAAATTTTTATGCATTCCCGGGATTCCCAGGAATGGCTTTTATGTTCCCGAGATTTCCCGGAAGTTGCCGGGAATGAAAAAAAGCCGGAAAATCAGAAACACTACTGCTTATATCCACATCTAATTACTTATGTCCACTGAAAGGTGAATACTTGTGAGCATAATTATGACAGTTTCTGCAATTGATAATACTATGCCTCTTCTTTTCTGTTTTCCTGTGAGTAAATTATCGTGAGCACTTTATTAGAGATGAACTAGTCAGAAGTGCTACTGATGTCAAATATCTATTTAAATTAAATTTTTAGTCAACTTATCCCAATACATAAGTCAACTATCCCAAACAAGGAGTTAATTTACTTATTTGCCAAACAAGAAGTTAGTAGACTTATTTGCACATGTAAATATATATTTAGTAATTACTTTAGTCTTGTATAAAAATATCAGAATTTTTGGTTAAATCTAAAATATTGATATATATAAATCTGATTATCATTTACAAAAAAATTCTCAAAATAAATTTGAACAGTAAAATTATAAAATCACAAGTCCAAAGTTAATCAACAAGCCTTAGTTTCCACTATTAATCCAAATAATATAGAAATTGGTGTTATTAAGATTCAGGAAACATATAATAAAGAGTTTCTTGATTTTTCTATTGTGAAGCAGATGATATTTAGGCAAGATGAGAGTCCAAGAAATGTGTAAGTAAGAATAAAGAATGCAAATTAATAGTAATAATTAATATGCTTTTCTTTAAAAATGTTATTTGTTATGGTTAATTATTTTTTTTTTCATGAGATAGGCTAATGCTGAATTCTCATAATTCCCTGATAATTTGGTTTTATATATAGGAAGAATTAATATGAAAGGCTTATAACAGTCTATAATTTTCTATTATCAATGTAGAAAATGGTAAGGAAAAAAAGATATAAAAATACATATTTCTTACTTTTTCTGTGTTGTTTTTGGAGAGATCCTTATACAACAATTTTCGAATATATTCATGTACTGGAGGACGTTCAATTTTTACTGTCTGCAAAATATTTTTATTAAATATTATTGAAAATTTGCAATCATAATTAAATATATAATTATTGTAAATCTTAAATCAAAATAAATGTTAAATTCATTATAACAACATGTTAATAGGACTTCCAATATTACTAGCACTATGGCAGGAAAATAATACACACACACGCGCGCGCGCGCACACACACACACACACACACACACACACACACAAAAAATGTAAATAAATTAAGAATTAATCAAAAGGAAGAAGCGCTTTCAATTTATTTTAAAATCATCTTCAGCTTCCATTAACAGAATAATAAACTGAATTCTAAAGAATGTACATAGTATACATGTACAGTCTTTAAAATTCAGTTTATTATTCTGTTAATGGAAGCTGAAGATGATTTTAAAATAAATCAAGAGTGTTCTTCCTTTTGATTAATTCTTGATTTATTTACATTTTTTTTTGTATATATATATTTTATTTTTCTGCCATAGTGCTAGTAATATTGGAAGTTATATCATTTTTGGGAGTGTAACTGTTTTTAATTTTGTATGTTAATAGGGATAATTTCATTTTACTAGGTAGCTCTTTACAATTAGTAATATTTTATTGATGCCACAGTGAATGCAACAAAAGGACATCAATTAAACATAAGATTTTATAAAATAAATTTGATTATATTGAAATGATGTCAAACATATATATGAGTAAATGCAAATTTATTTATGACATTGAACAAATCATACATAAAAGTATTAATAAAGTGAAGTAAAATGCTGCCGAATGTTTAGTGTAATGGCAGGAGAATGACAGTCCCTTCTGACAATCTCCTCGCCAACGCTCCCACACCCCGCCACGTGTGCCTCGATGCGCATGCAATGGCAAAGAAATGAGGAGAATGCAAGGGAGAATGACAAAAACAGCAGCATAAACAATAACTTGATTTAGGTGCACATGTGCAGCAAGAAAACCATTACATCATATTAATCTGAAAAATATGGTATTATTATTGTCATAAATTTGATTTTGAAACAGGGATGCACAGACTTGTTAAGGCCAAGGATCACATAGATTCACTGTGACTTATAGGAGGGCCATCAAAAGAAAAACTACTAAAGTTATATATCATTATATGTTTATTAATCACATGCTACAAAGCAACATAATCAAAAGTAAATAAAGAATTTTTAATTAGATGCGTGGTATTGCACTGATTTAACAACTTTTTTATCTTAGGTTTGATATTTGCAGCAGCATGCTACCTTGTGTGCATATACAATTTTTTTAAATTTCCCAATTCACATATAAATATAGTAAAAATAAAAAAAATGTTTATTATTACAAATATGATTATTATTTTTTCTTACTGTTTAAAAATATTATTTGAAAATGCATTGTTTAAAACTATAAATAATATTTTGTTGATTGTGTGATTTGTGTTATTACACATGATGAGGCAGGCCATGGCACCAACAAATCAACAGAGGGCCATGGTCTGTGCATTCCTGTTTTGGAAGTTGATTTAATTCAGTACCTAATATATTTTCATAAGTTAAATTGAGAAATGATTAAGAGATACCAAATTACCCTTAATGATGATAATTAAGAGTAAACAAAATTTGTAAATAGTTCTTTCAATATCAAATATATATAATAAACATTGATGATCATCTTACATAGATATCTGAAATATTTATAAATGCCCCAGATTCATTTCTTTATATGTTAAATGCTTAGTGATCAAAATTAAAATAAAATTAAAAGTTCAAACTTTGTAATAGTATACAGTATATGCTTTCCATTCTGTATACAACAGCTATTCATTTAGTATTTCTTTTAGTTATAAAAATAATTATATACCAAATTATGCCAAACAACACCATTAACATTATCCTGTTGGCCAGGGTTGCAGAATTGGAGTCGGGAATCAGAGGTTTTTGGGTGGAGTCAGAGTCGGAGTCAGAATTTTAAACTGTCTGGAGTTGGACCTTACAAATTTTAGGGAGTCGGAGTTGGATCATTTGTAATTTAACTTTGCAATACTGCTGTTAGCATATCAAACTTTTTATAAATTATTTACATAATTACCATATTTAATTACAAAATATCCCTCTCATATAATTTTCTTTTCAATTTAAAAAAGAAAATTTTAAGTAATTTTCTGTTCTCAATTACTGCATTTATCCTAAACTACTTAAAATATTACAAACTGAAGCACTTTATGCAGTTGGTTTCATTCACAGTAAATTAGGTAATTTTCCCATCTTGATTTTGATTGAAGTTTTTATAGTGTAGCAATTGTCAAACACTCCACTAAAAATTATCAATCTGCATCCTCATTGTGAAAGGAGTAATGAGTTGGAGGCTTGAATCAAACTGTCTTCCCTGGCTAAAGGAGATTTGGAAATCTATGTTAGTCTCAACAGAATCATCTCTCTAGACAGATTATTTGATGTCAGAGAGCAAACATCGCTTCTGATTGATTATTTTGCTAGAGAGGCAATTTTGTTGTTATAAGACAATGTTGCAGTAAATTTAAGAAGACAATTTATTCAGAGAGTTTTACCTATCTCTCAGACAAGAAATCAATATGCAGATGTTATGGAATAAGACATAATATGTAATTTCATTAAGAATAGAGTATTTAAAGGATATTAAAATGCTTAGAGTGTTAAAAATTTTATTATTAATTAAAAGAATTGACAATGTGGCTTTATAAGGAATTACAATCAAATTTACACATATTGGATGAAAGACATTTCTTTTTTCAACTGAAATATGTCAACATATATATACATATTTATCAATGCTGAAGTTTTTCTCAAGGGAGGATTTCAACAAAATATTGGGGATGATATTCAATTGTCTGTCAATCAGAATTATAACATGAATTTGTTCAAAATATTATTCATCATTTAGAACAGCAGTTCTCAACTTTTTGGGTTTTGCATACCACTAAAAGAATATCAAAATTACTCCATACCACCACCATTTATAAAAAAATAGGTAAGCGAATAAAAAATATTTATTTTAGTTTTTTGGTAACCAAAACATAATTACCATAATAATTCACACACTAATAATTTGACATTTCTGAGGTAAAGCCTAGCTGTGCTTGAGCATGTGGAAAAATTACAATTATAGTGCTTTGTCTGGTTGTATGAAGAACAAAAACAGTGCATTTGAATTGTAATTTAACATTGCATACCATGGACAGAGTACTTGTACTAATTTCCATTATAGCAAACGCTAAACTAATCAAAAAGTAAGCGTAAAAACCACTGCACTGGCAATTGCTCAGTATTGCACTAAAATGGTATATGACTTAGATTGCATTAAGCCTGGATATTTTTGTTTATGACAAAGAGTTGACAAAGGCAGTTATCGATATAATGGGGATATAATTTTAATATTTTTTTATACTAGTTTTATTTTATTAGAATAAATTACTTAAATATAATTTTTTCAAAAATATTTTATCTTTTGCGTACTACCTGCAATTCCATCGCATACCACTGGTGATATGCATAACATAGGTTGAGATCTGCTGATTTAGAACATTATTGTATATTCCCATTTTCTAAACACCCTTGAACAATAAAAAAAATTCAAACAGAATTTCTATGTATTAAGTATATAATATTGATTTTTCATCTTATTTTTACAATTTAGAGACTAATAAAAACAGCAAACATATTGAAAAATAGGTGAAGACCTCTCTTCCAAATTAATTCATAATCCAAGGTTTGCTTGGACTTTCAATACTGGAAGAGAGAAATAACAATATAACCTTGACCTTATATTTGTAAGTTCAAACATATTTAACACCTATGTTAGAAAATACTGAACCAATTCCTCATACATAACACAGGCTTGCTTATGATACTTCAATTCCAATCTGCTGTGATGCTGTGAATATCATTTTTTTCAGACAATGATTTGATTTAAAAAAAGCTAACTGAAAGATTTCTCAGAAGATCTTGAAGCCCTATTAATTCCATCAATCCAATATCACATGATTATCCTTACTCATTAAAAACATGAAGAAAATTTCCACCAAACATACTCTCAGGGGGGTTACTACAAGAGCTATAACTCAGACTTTTTGAAAAAATATCTGCAAGAATAGTAAGCACTTTTATCAAGAGTTTTTCTCTTCCAATCCTTTCTAGATGAAGATTATCTCAGCAGATGAAAGAAGAACTTGGAGATAAACAATTGAAGCTCTGGATATAAGCATATATCTTTCTACTGCACAGTAGACTTTTTAAAAAGAATCAGGAAGGATTTCATCAAACCTTATTAACAACCAAAGGTCAAAGCAAATCAAATTGCTCATCAATTTACTAATAAACAGAAAAGGCAACTTCAAACATAATAAAAGTAAAATTATTAGAAACCAATTATCAGAAAAATATATAACTTTGAATTTACAATCAATCAATTAAAATAATAAAACTAAGTAAATCTTCAGGACTTGATGATATTTACAATGAGCAAATAGAGCAATTTGAATCAAAATTCAAATAATAACTTTTATGCCTATACAATACCTATTGTAAAATGTGTACCCAACCTACATCTGGAGAAATGCCTATATAGTTGCTTTCTTAAAGTTTGAAATCTCCCATAGAGAGTAAAATTTATAGATCAGTCTTTCTACTTAAGAATATCTTTAACATCTTCAGTGCCTTTGACACATGTCAAGGAAGTTGAAAAAAATGATAAAAAAAATTTAATCTTGATTTTATTAATCCATCTTTTGCAAATTGGTTCTTTTGTGTGTATTTGCTAGAAATATACCCTTTTGTTGGTGATTCCTGAAGTTTATCAGTTGCAAAAATATTTTTTTAAATTATGTGTAAACACATATTGTTTATACCGTCAATTCTGCTTAATTGGGACATGTTGGGACTAATTCATTTTGGCCTAATTAGGCGACTGCTCCAATTAAATGAACTAATAATAAATTCTAAAATAAAGTATGTAATACTTAGATAAATAAATAAGTAGGTAAAAAATAATAATTAGGTACCTATTTTAATGTTTATTATACTCAAAATACAGAAAATATTTGTACTATAAATAGAAAGAAAAAATAATACATGCATGATAATTTACAATTTCAAATTTTAATTTTGCAAAAATGCATCAAGTGCAGTCTGTCGTTTGTCTTTTGATTTTGGTATACCAGTTATATCAGCAAGACTAAAATGAGTTATATTAAATGGCTGGCTTTTAATTTTATCCAGCAAAGCAATTTTACTTGAAAGTGTGAAATCATTTCTTGGCATCTTAGCAAATATTTAAAGATTTTAAATAAAATCGACATTGTAAATGAATATCGCTAGGTACAGTAATGGCAGACTCTTAAGTAGACGCACACTTGCCAGACTCACCACGACAGATAGTAGTTTCTTAAGCAGACAAATACTTGCCAGATGAACAACAATAGATAAGTGATACACATCATACTAGTGTTGCCAAATATTAGGTATGTGGTGCTGACATACTTTCAAAAACCCCTAAAATTTGTCAAAAATTGCTAAATTCCTTTTCTGTTACTGTCCCAATTAAACATTTAAGTTATGTATTAGTTTGGTTTCCGTTCTTTGAGATTTGGCCCAAAAAAGTGGCTGTCCCAATTAATTGGAAACAACTGTATTTGAATAGCTCAATAGAATTTAGTTTTTTTTTAATCTCATCCTATTGAGCTTATTGTCTAATCAGAGCTTTTCAAACTTTTCCACTTGGTGACCCCCTTTTATCTGAACAAATATTTTCACGACTCTGGATATAGAGGTATAAACTAGGAATATGAATTAAAACATTTGATGATGATAAATTATAAAGAAAATCTATTCAAAAACAATTCCTTGGTATACATATCAATATAATTTCACCACCTATTAAAGACAAATGCAAATATTCATACTAACGAGCTGGATGCAATTTAAAAAATTTTGCTAAAATTTCTGACCCCCAAATTTAGTTACATAACCCCATTTGGGGATGCAACCCACACTTTGAGAAGCTATGGTCTAATCTATCAAAGTTATTCCAATTATTCAATAAATAATATTTTTGAAATTTTTAGAAAAAAATAATTAATTTCTCATAAAATAATTATAAAATGTTGAATATTAAAAAATATTGCAAATAATAGGAAAATATTGATTAATTCTGTTAAAATAAACTAAAATATATCGTAATCATTCATTTTTTGTTATAATTTTACTGAAATTTAGAAGAAAATCATAAAAATGAAACAAACACCCTGACACCATTTAAAGGAGCATGGCACTTTTATTGCTTTACAGCAGCTACATGCTTCCCAGGAAATTGCAGCCAAGCCTAATTTATAGATATGTGGTATTGGGTGTGGTGCTACAAAAAACCATCTGCAGTCCAATTATAGGAATGAAAAATGTATTATAGCTATTTATGTACATGAATATGGAATTTTCATATTAAATAAAAAATTTATAAAATGTATTGCTAAAAATTGTGTAAATGAAATAAGAGCAAATTAATAAATATGAAATATTAATAAAAATGACAATATTTCAATGAATTCATGTAATTTTTTTAATAATTACGTGACAACTTCATTTAACAAAAGTTACATAACTCTTGGTTTTTTATCAATAATTTCTGAAAATTTCAGTAAAATTTCTTCATTCATAGTCTATTTTGTTCAGAGGATATGTTGCTATCTAAAAATAACTATTTCACTAGATGGCTAAAATTTCATTTAAAAAAAAAAATTCCAAGAAAGTGCTAACATCAATAGAAAGAGTGCATAGAATATAATAAATACTGAAACTTTTAAAACATTTTGATGAAAATTAAGCAAGATTTCACAATTTTAATTTTCATATATATTTTTTCATATTAACCTGTTAAAGTCTGATGATGTTTAGACATGTCATCAGGGCCAAAATTACCAATAGGCCAACTAGACCATGTCCTAGGGTCCCGCGATTCTAGGGGCCCCAAAACTATCATTCAGTTTTCAACTTTTATAAATTTTTAATAAGAAAAAATGGGTTTTTATTGTGCTAGATAGAAAGTAAAATTTTAAAGGGTTCTTATAAGTTATAAGGATCCTTTAAAATTAGACGTAGCTGATTTGAATTAACTAGATAGAAAGTAAAATTTTAAAGGTTCCTTATAAGTTATAAGGAGCTTTTAAAATTAGACATAGCTGATTTATCTTGAAGATAACGCTCAAATTATGGTCTCTAATTCAAATACATTAAAACACTTGAAAGAAAGTTTTGACAATTGGTCCGAAACAACGAGCGAAAATTTTAATACATTGAAATATCAAATCAGAATGATTGTTGACAAAATAGAAGGAAACAGCTCAAATAATATAAAAGAACGTTTATCAAACAATGATATTATTGAAATCACTAATTCTTTTGTCACTCACGACAGGAATACAATGTCTGAGCCCAACATGAGAACTCTCTCTCTAAGCGAAAACTGTCTTTATAGAGATGAGAAGTGCATTATTAAGGATGCACGTAACATTAGATATGATATCCCAATAAACGACTCTCAACATGACACTCTGGAAGATCAGAACCTCAATGTCGGCGCAACTATCTCCCAGCCTAATAATAACGAAATAAATCGAATATCTGAATATAATGTACAAAATTTATCCTATTCTGATATTGTACGACTAAACTGTAACAATTCGTCTCACCCATTGGTCACAAAACCAAACAGTGAATTGGCAAGTACGGCCACTACAGTCAAACCGCAATTAAGAACTGTAAAAACTAAACCTACTTACGAACGAATATTCGTATCAAGATTCCATCTTGAAACTACGGTAGAAGATATAAACTGATATCTAATTGGTCGCATCCGATCATCATTTCGCATCCATAAATGTAAGACTAGATACAATACATATTCATCCTTTTGCATTTCAGTTCATCACGAAGAATTGTTCACATTACTAGATCAGTTTTGACAATTGGTCCGAAACAACGAGCGAAAATTTTAATACATTGAAATATCAAATCAGAATGATTGTTGACAAAATAGAAGGAAACAGCTCAAATAATATAAAAGAACGTTTATCAAACAATGATATTATTGAAATCACTAATTCTTTTGTCACTCACGACAGGAATACAATGTCTGAGCCCAACATGAGAACTCTCTCTCTAAGCGAAAACTGTCTTTATAGAGATGAGAAGTGCATTATTAAGGATGCACGTAACATTAGATATGATATCCCAATAAACGACTCTCAACATGACACTCTGGAAGATCAGAACCTCAATGTCGGCGCAACTATCTCCCAGCCTAATAATAACGAAATAAATCGAATATCTGAATATAATGTACAAAATTTATCCTATTCTGATATTGTACGACTAAACTGTAACAATTCGTCTCACCCATTGGTCACAAAACCAAACGGTGAATTGGCAAGTACGGCCACTACAGTCAAACCGCAATTAAGAACTGTAAAAACTAAACCTACTTACGAACGAATATTCGTATCAAGATTCCATCCTGAAACTACGGTAGAAGATATAAACCGATATCTAATTGGTCGCATCCGATCATCATTTCGCGTCTATAAATGTAAGACTAGATACGATACATATTCATCCTTTTGCATTTCAGTTCATCACGAAGAATTGTTCACATTACTAGATCATTGCTTCTGGCTGGATGGCACCTTGGTAAGAAAATTTTACCCATCGAACTATAGTGCGGATGCAAATTTAAATGCTATAAATGGTAACACAGATATCCCTATATCTCAATCTATGCAAAATAAATTTAGCAAATGTTCACCTGATACATCCTAGCAACTAACGTCATTTAAGAGTAATGCATACGGTTTTTCAATGTTTTATCAGAACGTGCAATCCATTAGAAACAAATTTGACTACTTAGAAGCTATCTTGCTGTCTGAATACGATGTGATATGTCTAACAGAAACATGGATATCTGGAGATGATGAGGACATTGATGCGGTCTTTAGTACGTATAATTATACTGCCATCAATGCTTTCAGATCAATCAACAGGGGAGGAGGGACCACTGTCGCTCTTAGAAATGATAGTTTGTCCACTACCTCTTTGTTTATCTGGAACAATTGTATAAATATAGTTAAGATTATTAACATTAATATCATTATAGCCTGTGTCTATATATCACCCAATCTTTCTCCTTCAGATAAATACAATATCATCCATAATTTAGTTAACGCCCTACTTAATACAGTGAAACCCTGATTTTGAAACTTTTCAGGGACCGGCCCGAAAAGTCGAATGAGCCGGGAAAACGCACGAAACGGGAACTCTGATGACGTCATAATAAAAAAGTTATATAATTAAAACGTAGGAAGAGGGAAAGTTTTACATTGCATGTATAGGAAAATGCTCGGACTTCCGAAAATAGACGTTTAAAGCGGGAAAGTCGTACAATACGGGAACGCACGAGCAGGGTTTCACTGTATTACTAATGAAGACCTGATCATTTGTGGCGACTTTAACTTTCAAAACATCTCTTGGACAAACGGTAAGCCTACTTATTCATACTTAACTTACTACCAACATCTTTTTATTGACAACATCATGCATTTTTATAATCTATCACAAATTGTATATTTCCCCACTCGTAAACAAAACCTTCTGGATCTTGTCTTCACTTCCTTATCCAACACTTATGTTTGTTCCATACCCAGTATGCCTTCTGACCACATACCAATACTCCTCTACGCCAATATATCCAAGAGCGCTTTATCTACACCTATTTACCGCCCATATTTAAATTGGAAAAATGCCAATTGGGAATTATTAGCTTTAGACATGTATCAATATCCATGGGATTTATTATATCAATCCTCTATCAATCTCGATGAATTTTATGACAATCTTTTTCTATACATTACCCATTCCATCAAATCGCATGTTCCTGTTTGTTACAGAGCTGAATTCACGCCTATTTGGATCTCCAAAGATACTAGATTAGTTAAACGTTCGTTAAACAATCATTATCACACATGTAAAAATTCAGGTAGTTTCACTGCTCTTTATCATTACAACGAACTAAAGAAAAAGTTGTATAAGTCACTCAAACTCGATAAATATAATTTTTATACTAAAAGCATCCTCAACAATAAGAGTTCTTCTCGATTATGGTCTCAATTGAATCAACTTTCATAGACATAAGAAAAAGACATTGAATATCGACTCAAAATTGTTTAACGAAATATCACTGTCTTTTAAAAATAAATTTGTTGATTTGAAGAAATCTAATTTAAAAATCGATCTATCAGGGAAGAATAGATTTCGGTTTAAAACAGATGATCTTATACAAGCACTAAAGTCTCGTAATAAATTTTCAAAAGGTCCTGATGGAATTCCTTTTATCTACTATCAAAAAGTTATTCCATGTGTTATTGATCACTTTTGCTATTTATTTAGCATAACGTTAGAAAATTGTCATTGTCCTAATGAGTGGACTCATTCATATCTCACTCCTATTCTCAAAAAATCTAAAGATCCTAAAGATACGCTTTCCTATAGACCATTAAAAATGTCTAGCTCAATGCTTAAAATAATCGAGAAACTAATTCTATCTTATTTAAATTTCAATGTCAAAAATAATATAAGCATTTCTCAACATTATGTCTCTAAACATCGTTCCACTATCACCAATTTAAATCAAATTCATCTCTGTAATCTACTCAAATTTCGAAGCTCGCTTAGATACCTACCTTTATACTGCGTACCTGGATTTATCAGCTGCTTTTGATTGCGTCAATATTTCTATTTTGTACCACAGACTTACTGATCTCTATGATATTGACTCAATTTTTACTAATTGGATAGTCAAATTTTTAGCATCTCGAACATATACTGCTAAGTACAACCAGTTTATATCTGAAACTTTCACTCCTAACGTTGGAATTTCTCAAGGTTCCGCTCTCAGCGCACTATTATTTGTCCTTTACATCAACCCAATTTTCTCTGCCTCTAAATCTAAAGTGATCGGATATGCCGATGATCTTAAAATACTAAACACCGATATAAATTCTTTAAGTGCTGATCTCTATACCATTCAAAATTGGCTACACAATAATAATTTAAAACTAAATATTAATAAGACAATATTCATGAAGTTTTCTCTTAAACATAATTCCCACAATAATGAGACTATCAAGCTACAAAATAAAACCTTCACAATATCAGATCGTCATACTGATTTTGGTATCATCTTCGACCCTAAATTATCGTTTTCATTTCATATTGACAATGTTAAAGCCAAATTATACAGGAAAACAGGCTTTATGTGGCGTTTCTTGAGAAGGATCAAAAATATTGAGATATTTAAAATTTGGGTTCATTCTATTATTCTGTCTAATATACGGCCTACCCATATACAGCTCTGCATCTAATACACAGACAGCCAAAATCGATAAGGCTATTTACCACATCGTGAAAACCTTATCCAACATGTCTCATTTCTAACAATACAGCAAAGATTCCATCTATGTAATAATGAAGATTAAATCTTTCAATGAAATGACTGCCTTAGCTGACCATAAAATTATACTGAAATATGTTGAACGTCTCCTTCCACCTGACATTTATTTATTTCCATGACCCTCAATCTTATAGCAGAAAGAATAATTTTCTAAATATACACAAATTTCGTACCAACAAATTTCGAAACTCATTTCACATTAGAGCTGCTATATTATAGCTATATAAGCTATAATAATATTGCTTACTAACTTCAATATATATTGTCAGACTTGATCTGTATTCTGGGTGTCGCGTCTTTTCTAATGGGGGCTCTACTGTACAAATGCACGCTTTGAGTTTGTAAATAAATAAATAAATAAATAAAGTAAAATTTTAAAGGTTCCTTATAAGTTATAAGGAGCCTTTAAAATTAGACATAGCTGATTTGAATTTTTAGAAGCCCCAAAGCCTTGCTCATCCCAGGGCCCCCAAAAATGCAAATCCAGCTCTGCACGTCATAGAAGTGGAACAAAAAAGACAATAAAAAAACTTCAACCCTGAATTGCTCAATGCAGCAATTGCGAGTTATTTTTTTTTGTATTTGTTGAATGAAAATATATACCTTCAATGATGGGTCCTAAATTTTTCAATTGCTGAAATTTTTTTTAAATAATGTTTTAAAGTTACATAATTTGAAAGGATTGTATTAATAGAATCATCGAATCATATCGATTCTATTATATTTTATTAATTTTATTTCAGTTTAGGGATGAGATAATTTTTTTGAAAGTTTAAGTAAAACATGATAGTTTCATATGGTGAACACTAAAATTTGTAAAAATGAAAAAATGTTGCCAATAATACAAAAATTTTGGTTAATTCTGTTAAAATAAAGAATATTGTCACTACTTATTTGTTCATTTATTGCTTTATTTTTATTGATAATTAAGTAAAATATGAGAAAATCCTAATGTAAACAACTTCAGGCTATTTAAAGCTGCATGATACTTTTATTGTTTTATGGCACCAGTTGTTTCATCAAAAATCATAGCCAAGACTACTTACTTTACAACAAAGCATTTGTAGGCCAATTAAAGTAAAGTAGAAAATGTTATAGCTGTTTGAAATCAAGTTCTAAGTTCCAAGAAAACACAATTAGCAGTTTAGGATAAAGAAATTAGACTTTAATAAACTTAAAAAAATTTTTTGGTACACAGGATAGCATCATCAATTATTTCAAACTACCTAGATAGTTCGAAATAACTGACGATGGTATCCTGTGTACTGTGAGGCCCGCAGGCCTGCAAGACAATATAGGACGATATTCAACAGGCTTATGGCCTACCTGCGGTCTGTGGAGTGAGTAAGGACAGATAATGAGACAGACAACGACAACACAGAGACTACGTTTGTATCAACAAATAACTTCCTTTATTGGAGAGAGAATATTGTACAAACTTCAGACCCGACAAATAGGGTCAAAGGACAAATACCTTGGTTATAAACATGAATTTCTCCGGTTGGTTGCTCTTGACGGGATTTGTTCTCTTGATGGGATCAGATGGATAATCTTCTGAGTCCTGTCGTAGATGCGGCTTCCTTGGGGAAGATGAAGGATGGATAAACTGATGTGTTGGCAGTTCAATTCAAGTTCAAAGTCGCCGGAAACCGGGTTCACCGGGCACTCAGACGTCGCATGTCGAGCGAAGATGAGTGACATTCCTTAGTAAAGATAGTTAGGCGATGTTCACAGTCCTACCGTCTGTATACTATACAGATGGAGATTCACCAGTAAAACAACAGCTGTGAATAGAGCGGCCCATACTAGCTCTATTGTATCAGGGCGAGATCAATGGAATTGACCAACTGGTTACTTCGGCGAACGAGGACTGACTTCTATTACGGGCAGGAACCAACTGACTGTTCTTTGTCTATAGTCCCCGTCTCAGCCTCTCGATTATGACAATAAATCCATCACTTTTCCCAGAAAGTCGTTTGATTAACCCCTGTTACATTCTTTCTCACAACCCCACCATGCACCTGCACGATATTCGAGCAGGTGCATGGCAGGTGCATGGCCTCCGTGCAGCCCGACTTGCAGTGTGTTTATTTATCTTTCCCAAGTAATGGAGAACGGAGTATCTCGGACCGGCTGGAAGAAAATGCATCTAACAAATGTTTATTCTTATAAAGTGTCAACCCCAGTTGAATTATGATTACGGTGTAGTGACATTCTCCAGCAGGTCCAGCTCCGAGTCCTCACAGTACCGAAAACCTTTTTAAGTTTATTAAAGTGTAATTCCTTTATCCTAAACTGCTTTCTTGGAACTTAGAACTTGATTTCAATAAAAGTAAGCAGTTTTCTTAATTTATTTAACTTTGTTATAGCTGTTTATGTACAAGAATGGACAATTTTCATATATATTGGGTTTTTGGGTATAAATTCAAAAATTTATAAAAAATTAAAACAATTATTGAAATGAAAGAAAAATATGCCAATACATATATTTTATTTAAAAAAATAATGATATTTTAATAAATTTACTTTTCAACTAATTATATGATGGAACTTAATAGAAATTTGTATAATATTTCATTTTTTATTGATAATTTTTAAAAATATGATCCAATTTTTTTCATTCATAGCTTATTTTATTCAAAAAGCTTGTCGTTATCAAAATATAACAAATATTTAATTAGATGGCTAAGACTTCAAACAAAAAAATTTGTGTTTTCTCTGATACCATATAACAAACAAAAAAAAATGGTAAAAGAAATAAAATTTGAAAAAGTTTTCACATTATTAGAATGACAATAAAAAATGTAATGAACTGTAAAAATTTCAAAAAATTTTGATGAAAATTAAGTGAGATTTTATATTATTAATTTGTTTCATATTAATTAGATTTTAAAAAACCTTGAGAACATCAATGAGTTAATTAATTACGTTCAATTTTAAAAAAACAGCTAGCACTCAAGGGATTAAATGATACAAAAAGATTACTTAAGAATAAAATTCAACCATTAATTGAAAAAACAATCTTGTATCAGAACATGCAGATTTTAGACCTGGTAAAAATTGTACTTTTTCAAATTCTTAATCTTAACTCAATATATTGAAAATCAATTTGAGAATAATTTATTTACTAGTAAACACTCTTATAGATCCAACTGTAGTTTTAGATATCATAAATCATTGTATTCTAATACAGGAGATATATCATATGACAAGGAATTATTGTTTTGTTTGCCAGTTTCAGTCTCATCTGAAAAACAAACTTTTCTTTTTGTGGATTTGGGAGTAAAACTATATAAATTTTTTATTGACTAAAGCAAATAGATGAATATTTGGAGACTTATTCACTTTGGTTTGCCCAGTGTAAACATATTTTTATACATATTGTAAATTATGTGAGTATTAACTTACAACAGGACTTTCAGGAGGATTGCAGTAATAAAATGCATTTTCAATCATTGTGGTATAACGACCATCCAAAGGCATCACAGCTTTCTTCCTCATCATTTGTTCCTATTGAAAAATATTACAATTCTTATTATATTATTCTCTGATATTATTCATAATTTATAAGAATAATGAAATATTTTATGAATCATTAAAAATTTATCATAAATAATAATATTTATTTCTTTAAAAAACTTCTAATTTTACAAATAACAGAAATTTTAAAACTGGTTGAAATATTTTAAGCAAGTATTAAAATCAATCAAATTATATTTAACAGAAAATTTAACAGAAAATTTTCAAAAAACAGTATATTTAACAGAAATATACAATTATGCTTCTTACTAAGTAAACTTTTGTTCGTTGATGTGATTCTGGAGCACGGAATAAAAAACGACCACATGTTTCTAACAGATTACATGCCATTTCTATATGATGATGAGTAAATTCAAAGAGTAACATCTAATAAAAAAAAATTTAATAAAACATTTATATATTATTGTCTCTCTTAATTTAATGCTTACCTTTAAACAACATAAGGCATCTGATTTTGAAAACATTTTGAATTTAACTAATTCCCCTGAATTTATAGAAAATCTTTTTTAAATTTCATACTAAATTAAAAATCATTTAATAAAAACTAATTCTCATAACTTACCAATGAATCGCACTGTTTTTACTTTTGATTCAATATTAATTTGATCTTTTTTCTTAATCTAAATTAAGATTTTATATAATTAGATGAAACAATAAACAACATGTACATAAATTTTATTCTTTATTAAAATAATAAAATATTTATTTTAAGATATCTTTTTGATTATTTTTATGTATTTTGGTAGCTTTACAATATATAGCATTTACATCAACTTCAGTATCAAATGATTTTTTTTAAATTTGAAAATTCTATAATTGTGACTACTATGACAAGCAATTGTCAGAAATCATTAATATATTATTTTGCTTTTTACTAGTATAAAAAAATTAAAAGTTTATTATAACAATATTTTTAATATAATAAAAATAATCCATACTTACATGAAATTTAAAATCTTGTTTCAACATTGCCACTAAATCATTTGCTACATCTGGCATACAGGGATAAAGAATAGCAACAAAACGAGCATAAAATGGAAGGAGGTCTAATCTGAAATTATTTAAAAAAAAATTAACATTTTTAAAATTATTTAGAAAAATGTTTAAACAACAAAAAAAATTATCATGTAGCTATATATTTATTGATTACATTAATTGAAACTTTATTTTTCAACACTGTTATATAATCACAACATTATAATTATTGATTTTTTTAAATATAAAATAAATATTGTATAAACGCATACAATTGGTTCCAAAAAGGAGTTCACCTAGGCGGAAGATGTTTAGCTTCTTTACAATACTTATAAACTAATGATATTAATCTGTTCAGGTGCAATGAGTTTGAAAGGTTTTGGACGATTCCATTTATTTTTTCTAAGCAACAGGGTTAGCTAGGCTTAATGGCAGGTGTTCAATCATTTTATCCGAAAATTGATATTGAGCATCTGTTAGGAAAGTTTTAATTTATTACTTACAAATTAATCTATGTTATTATTAATTTAGGCAAAATGCAGCATTATAGGATTGTAACTAAATGAGTAATTAAGCGATAAGTTATTAGAGCACCAAGTGAAGCACTAGCAATAACATAATGGCGACTATGGGAAGTATTTTATTTTACTGTTTTATTTGAAAATGTATGCTTCTTTCTGCATTTGTAATAAAATTAAAATCTGTTCCAAATGATTCTCATTGATAAAGTGCTTATTATCTGTTAATTTACCAAATGGTAAAAACCAAACAATATTTATTTCGTTTCCATGACAACTTAATCATTGATTTTAAAAAAGAAATTATAAAAATTGAATGTGAGTGTCAAAATGAATTTAGTATTATTATGTCAGTTTTTGGTTTTCTACTAATTTTTCTAATAAGAGTTTATATTTGTGTTGGATAGACAAATTTATAGTTTATGTTCTACCATGTCTTTCTGAAAGTTTGGTATAAAGACAAAGTATAACAGATTTCAATTATTATATATTTAAGTTCTGTTCTGTTATCATATATATATATTCTATTATATCTGTTTCTGTTATTATATATTTTAAGTTCTGTTCTATTTATTTTAATAAAGATATAATTATCTTTCACTTTGTATTTTTATTGTTTTCATCCAAACATTATAAAACAATTGGACTTGATTTGCAAAGATATAAATGTTAATCTTAGTTTCCACAAAATTTCATTTTAAAAAATCATTTCTTATGAAATACTTTATTAATTATATCATTAAATGTTTATTTTGAACTAGTCATATATAAATATGCATTTGCTTTAGATTTACCAAAATAATTGTCTTTCGAGTATATATACTACTTATAAATCTAGTTATTGTAATTCATAAAACATCGTTGCCATTCTCGATATGAAATCATTTTTCAATTTAAAGTTAAAAAAAATCACGTTTGTGCGAATAAAATTTCATTCATATCCTCGACGGAAATATATTAAAATACTCTATATATATAGTTTATATATAATATATGGCGGCAAACAAATACAGTATATTTATATTAACATATTAGAATTTAAAAAAATAAATCTGTAAATATCATACTCATAATTACCAATATTCAAAATTTAAAAAATGATATTAGAGCGTGTTATCTATTTACTCAATTCATAACTAGAAAGTCTGTCTGGATCAAAATAGTAAGCAGCGATTAGTCTTTTCAGTTCCGAGTGCTGTAATCAACCCATCTCATTCGTATACCTCACCCCTACTCTTAGAACAGACGCGTCCAATTTTTAGCTTTCCACTATGCAAATTCAAATTGACAAACTTTATAACCGACCAACTTCCAGTAAGCTCAGCCCCTGTGAAGCAGGTGAACATGTTTTTGGAACCGACTGTACATGCATAAGAATTTTTATAATGTCAATTTCTCTTATTAATCTTTTCTAAGTTTTTGCTAATTTCAGCTATGTTTCATTTATTTTTGTTTTAAATGTTAAAATCTATTGGAGTAAGGCTCAAATAAATTCAATCCAAAAAGCAGTTCTTGTACATAAATAAGAGAAACTCAAGGTTTTTCACAAATAAGCTCAAGCTTAAGTCTTTTAAAATTTAGCCGCTTAAAAATTGTTTGAAATTGGTAAATAGTATCAGTTGAGCAATAGAAAACTATTTTATGAAATTTATGCACTGAAAAAGAGAGATTGTTCAATATTGCTCATTCTTTTCCATTTATTGTAGTGATATGAAGTCTCAAATTTGTGAGGAAGTTAACTCTGATCTATCCTGTTTTATTATTTTGTTATGCACTTTCTTATTTATTGTTATTTTACGAAGAAGAGATTAACACCTTTTCTGTCGTCATTAGCAATCACATGATATGGAATCGGGAACCGTCCTCCAGAAGGGCTGTCCCGGTTAATGATGTCATCTAATCTAATTAATTTTACCACTGGTCCGTTATGAGAATGTAAGAATGATCCATATCGATGTTTTGTTCGTATATAAATGAATTGTAAAGAGGATGACATGAATGAATAACTTTGTAAGCTAATAAATTGAAACTTGTTACGTATATTTATGTAAATGAAGCAACATGGGACTGTACGTCACTCGGATATAAAAGCCTACAAAAACGACAACACAGCGAGGTGCTGTATCAACCGTAAAGTTGGCAAAGTGACATTTGAGTTTCTTGTAAAGATCAACTATTGTTTGAAGTTTGTATTGGTGGTGGAGGTAGTAGTATTAAGTAGTATTTAAGGTTTCCTTTTGTGAATAATTGACTGTTGATATTTGACTTGGATTAAACAAGTTTTGTTGATTAATTTATTGTTGCTTTATTATAGTTTAATAAAACATTTATTAACACTTTTTGTAAGTGTTTTGGAATCTAATAAATTTATATTTTTTATTATTTAACTTGTTTGAGAATTTATTCCAATTAATAGTATAAGTTTCTAACATTGTTTATTGTTTTCAATCTAACATTCATTCATTACTTCTAGTTGTATGTTCCAGTTTCGTTTTTGCTGGTTAACAATAGTTATTGTTAGATTGTTTCGCAGTTAATTATTTTTAAGTTAGAATTTAGTTTAAGACCTGAGCTCAGGTCGAATTCTGGAATGCAGAGTCATTAGACCATTATTGGTTAGTTTATAATTATTGTTATTGATCTTCGTTCAAATTAGTGACTTTGCAAATTGTCTGGGCTTCTCACATCAACTTCTGACACCAGAAGCAGTTTTTGTGTGTTGCTCCAGCAAGTATTTTTTAACAACAAGAAATATTTATATTTGTATTTTGTTTTATGAGTAATAAACATTTTTTTCAAATTTTGTATTATACTTTAAAATTTTCATTTAAATTTAGAAATAAATACTTATAGGTTCATAATTTATTATCTAAATAAATTATGAGTCTATATGTAAGTTAGATCTTTTTCAATCATTTAAGTTTTGATTAAGTGGTTGCACTATCTTATCTAGATGTGACAATGCAAACTCTATTTATATTTGCACTTATATTTTGAAAAAATTATGCAATATATATTTCAAAATGAAAATGACTAATAAATATCCAGATTATTTGGAATAAAGAAATAATAAGTCAAATTTATGACAAATATTTTAAAAATATGTAAAGAGAATGTTATATCATTATAACCAGAAATGATGTATGAATATGTCACAAATTCTGATCCTAGTATTGCAATATACAGTGATAAATTAAACTTTCAACACTTCTCTTTATGAATAAGAGCAAATTACTTTGTTAGTATTAATTTTTAAGACAATTTTTGATTCTACTTATTGTCATAATTTGCATATTGTGATGATAAGTAAAATTAAAAAAAATTTTTTAAATATCATTTTTCAGATGAAAAGTGCTACAATAAATACAAGTAAACATATCAGAGAATACAAAAAAATTAGAATACAAAGTAAAATTTTATATATGTGATTTAGAATCATTTGAAGTTGAAGAATTACATTTCATGCTTCCCACTCATGTTTTATCAGCTTGTGCATGTGCCAAATACCTTATTACAAATGAAGTTCTCTCCCACGTCGATGCTGGATG
>AYEL01044833.1:0-59907 GCA_000484575.1 Olivierus martensii
TAATTTTGATGTAATATATCAGCTGATTTGTCTCGCAGGTCTTCTCTTTTTACAAAATCAAGCCAAACATTCCGTCTATAAAAAGTATTACAACTTAATTAATATTTTTATAATGAAATAAATCTTCCATCAAAAAATGTCAAAAATTAAATTCGTACCATAAACGCTAAGCCTAAACAGTTCGAATTCGATAAAAATTAACCTAGTATTATCTATTAACATTTATTAACATTAAGAAAAATATTCTTTAGCAAAATACTTACTTTTCTGGATTTTTTGGGAATCTAAAGAGAGTTGTGGCGTTTTTTCTTGTAGTTCTTGAAAAAGATACTGAATAACAGACTTTACCGGTAGCAACCATATTGAAAATGTAATCAGTGCCCTCTGTTGGTTGGAGGAAAGCCGAGTTAGGAAATTTGCCTGAGTTTCGCATCCGTATAGTGATCCGTGGTATAGTGGCGATTTACTTTTGTTCTCGACTGTACAAATTGAGATATAAGAGAAAGAAAGAAAAAAATATTTATATGGAGATAAAATATTTTTCTTAAAAATCTAATATTATGCTTTAGTTTTAAACCTAAATTTTATTCTAGTTTATATATATGTCTATTATTCCTTTAAACACTGAGTACTATAAAAATTTGATTGAATTCTGAAATTGTTTAAAAATAAACATAGAAATTATTTTAAATGTTAAAAATATGAATTCACCAGAGATTTATTTAGATTTTTTTGTTAAGGAATTAGAAATAATAAAATTGAAGCTAATTGATGATAAAATGAATGATATCAAGTGGGAATAACAAATTCAATCTGGAAGTTTAGCTCTATAGACACTTACTATAAATCTGTGAAAAACTAGTTTAACAGAAAGGTGTCAACTGAGTATTAAAAATTTATTGATGACTTAAATTAACTGTAAAGAAAAATTCTAAATATAATTTATTAATGAAGATAAAATGAAGTACTTATACATAGATACATTATTTTTTAAACTTACAAAGATATAGCAAAAAATTAAATTTGAAAATAAAACTACAGATAGTAATTCTGCATTATATTTCTGACTCAGAATAAATTAAAATATTTTGCAATTGCTGATTTATTGATTATATTAAGAATTTATTATTCCAAATTTTCATAATAAAAAAATAATAAATCATTTTATAAGATTAAATATGTTATTTTATATTTGACTAATATGTTTCTTGATTTTTTATAAGAATTTATTTTTATCATATTGTGTTTATTGAATTAAAAGTAACTTTTAAATGATATATTATCATCAGCAGAAGAATTCTTACTGCTTTTTAGGTATATAACTAATTATAGAGTCAATTATAGCACTATTCAGCATTCCAAAAAATTTTTATTATACTAAACGAGTAACGTTTTCGGCCATTAGTTAGCCATCCTCAACTCATATACGTAAAGACCAATTAGAACCGAAGACCTAATTCTTCAGTTCTAATTGGTTTTTATGTGTATGAGTTGAGGATGGCTAACTAATGGCTGAAAACGTTACTCGTTTAGTATAATAAAAATTTTTTGGACTGCTGAATAGTGCTATAATTGACTCTATAATTAGTTATATACCTAAAAAGCAGTAAGAATTCTTTTGCTGATGATAATATATCATTTAAAAGTTACTTTTAATTCAATAAACACAATATGATAAAAATAAATTCTTATAAAAAATTAAGAAACATATTAGCCAAATATGGTATTCTGTTAAGATAGAAGTTTATTTGTTCTCTACAAAATACAAAATGTCTTTTTTTTTATTGTGTTTTCATCATTGATATATGTCAAATATGTTCTCTATATCCAATTACATTCCTCTATCTACACAAGTATTCTTCCAAGAAATGCAAGTATATTATTTAACATATTACATGAATCATATTTTAAATATATTATTGAAAAAATTTATTTAAAATATAATATTTTAAACTTAACACAGATAGCTAATCTTCTACAATAACAGCAATTAAAATATCATTTTACAAGCATTTAGTTTTTATATTGTTGAAAAAGAAAAAATCGTTATACAAGAATAAACAACAGTCTAATTATAAATAAAATACAAAGAAAAATAGTTATAATATTGAAAATAAATGTTTTTTATTCTTTAGCAGGCAAACATCAAAAATGTATATTGATTAACATTAATCATAAGAAAGACAAATCTGACAGAAAACAATGTGTAGTTTATGAATTTTTGTTACAATTATCAGTTAAACATATTTAGAAAGCATGATTTATTGAAAATTTTTACTTCTCTATACTGCCTATAATTTCAAAAAACATTAAATTTTTTTAATGTTTTTTGAAATTAATTTTAAGCATACATAGGATATACTTCCCGTAATCTTAAAACTAGGATCAAGGAACATAAACAAAGCCTACGTTATCAGAATACCACCATGGCTCTCACAAAATGTTTCCTTGAATATAATTTAGACATCGATTGGAGTAATACTACGCTTCTAAAATGCATTCCTAATAAATACGAAGGTTACGTATATGAAGCAATCGAAATAGAAAAATGTCAACACAATTCCACGGCTATCAATAAAAACGATCCCACTCTTATACCTTCAGCCTGGAAATGGCTTATGAAGAAAAGTCCACGATCCTAATTTTGTCACTTTTATTTGTACTTTATTTATTTATTCATTTTGTATATTTATTTTTATTATTTTTTCTTATTTTTATTTACTAAAATTTAACATTTATATATTTATTTATATTTAATTTAAATTTTAATATTTTGTACTGCAATTTGTATTTTTAAATTCTATTCTATTAATAGAACACATTTATATGTTTGACTGACTATGGCTATAGAATAGCTGAAAACGTTATCTTAATAAACTTATGTTAATTTTCTACTTTTGTGCTGTAATTAATTTGATTAACATTAAATTTTTGCATTCATTCAGAATAAAGAGGAGAAATAATTATACAATAATAAACAGAAATCAAATTAAGAGCAAAATACAAAGAGCTATGCAATTAGAAATAAAAATAAATATTTATACAGTTCAGAACATGAACATTCAAATATTATTTTTAAAATTTAAAGAAGGAAAAAAATGAATAAATTTATATAAAATAATGAAGATACATTCCAAGTGTATAGTTGATGGAAAGTTTGCTGTGGATATTGATTAAATGCATAAAAAATTCCAGATTTATTAATTTTTTTTTGTCTTGAAAATTTGTGTATAATTAAAAAAAAAAACTAAATAATAAAATTTCACAAAATATTAGCAGATGGCACAAACACACTTTATAAAACTTTCAGAAGTCATAAATTTATCCTGTTAGAGAGGTTATTAGTAAAAAATAATCAAATTACAAGCAGAATTCTGTCTTTGCATCTCATATGAAGAGAATTGAACTCTCCTCTTTGCCCTAGATTTAATGTAACACTAAATAAAATTAAATTTGAATATTAAATTTCTTTGTCCATGCCTGATCTGTAAAACTACATAAATAAGACAATAAGTACACACAAAATAAAAATTTTGTCTATTTCTAATACCTTTATTGTTAATCTTGTAATAAATGAAGAAAAAGTATATCCAAAATATAACATGCATCAAGAGAGGTGATTCTATCATACCAACACAGGTAACCATTTTATATGATATCTCATGTAATTATTGTATACAAAAGTACACTTTTTTTTTCTTTTTACTATTATGACATTTTTTTTTATTTTACTTTCAAAAGGAAAAAAAGACTTATAAGATCATCATTATATCTATATAATTGTATGACTCTCAATAGCAACTTTTGAACTAATATTTAGATTTTCATGAAATTTGGTGATGTTTTGCCATTAAATGTCACCTTGGTGCTGCATTGTTTAATTCTATAAAATGGCATTTAGTTTTTATTAAAATTTTATATTATTGACAAGAGATAGTTCTAAATATTATCTGTAACATCTATTGTCAATATAATTTTCAAACTTTAGATAATATATGACTTATGTACATTTGCTCCTATAGCTTTCAGAATGTAATATACTGTATATTTTGTAAATTTATAACTATTAAGACAAAAATTATTTTTCTTTTAAATAGAGGCTAATTTTGTCTGCTATATCCAGGATTTTGCTTACAGGGTATGCCATAAACCTACTAGTTTTATAATGTATGATGCATACACCATAATATAATTCTAAAATCTAAAACAGATCTGGCCCTAATGCTTTATATGGAATTATGGACTTTTAATATTATTGTTATTAAATATAAAAAATATGTAAATATTTATAGGCTTTTATAAAATATGAAGTAAAAATCCAAATAGAAGTATATATGCAAAATCTTTTTTTTTAAACTATATATCACAAACATTCTGAAATAAATCTGATTTCTCACTTGTCAAAGTATGACATGTTTTAAATATAGCTGAATACTAACAAATGATCCTTAACTTGAGCAAACTTGCTACATCATTGATCTTGATCCTGTCACTAAAGTTAATAAACTCATTCAGGGAACAGACACTTAGATTTGCAAGGTAATCGCAATAAGTATAGGACATGTCAAACATATACAGTCGGACCTCCATATATAGAACGTCCATATATCGAAATTCTCCGTAAATCAAAGTTTTTTGTTAGTCCCGTGAAATTTCCATTGAAATTTGATTTTTTCTATATATCGAAAAAAATTTCTATATATCAAAATTTTTAATTTCAAGGCTGAGGGAAAAGGATAACGTAAGGATTCTAGATTGGGTCTGGCTAGAAAAAGTCTACAAATAAACAAAATGGATGTGTCGATTTGTACTGTAGAAGGGGTTAGTGTAAAGTTCTAGGGCTGGTTTTGGTTTTGTATGTTACTTGTGTTAATTGGCTTAAAACCAAAACCAAAACTGAACCGAGAGATTTTTGTTAGTCTTTGTTCAGCTCTACTAAAACGTTTACCATGTCAAAAAGAAAGTCGTTGAGTGTCGTGGAAAAAGTGGAATTGCTAAAAGATGTGGACTGTGGAGTGAGAAAAAAAAAGATGATGTGCAAAAATTCGGGATTCCACAAAGTACAGTATCAACAATACTAAAGAATTGGGAATCTGTTTTAAAAAGTAATGAAGTTGCAGGAGCTGACAGAAAACGGTTAAGGACATGTAAGTACGATGATGTGGATGAAGCAGTGTTGAAATGGCTGAAGATGGTGAGAGATAGAAACATGCCTGTCTCAGGACCACTCATAAAGGAAAAGGCAATGGAATATGCACAAAATTTAGGACATGAGGAATTCCAAGCAAGTTCTGGATGGTTAGACAAATTTAAGAAGTGTCACGGAATCAAAGAAAAAGTTATTTCTGGAGAAAGTGGATGCGTATCTGAGACAGATTGTAGCCAGTGGAAAACTACAATTTTAAAACCAATTTTGCAGGAGTATCAGCTAGATAATGTTTTTAACATGGATGAAACTGGACTTTTTTTATGTTTACCAAATAAGACTCTAACTTTTAAAGATGATAAATGCTATGGAGGTAAAAATAACAAGGAATGAATAACTGTTGTCCATTGTGCCAATATGTCTGGAAAAGAAAAACTTAAAATTTTGCTTATAGGTAAAAGCAAGCAGCCAAGATGTTTTAAAGGAGTGAAGTCATTAGAAGTTGACTATGAATAAATAAGAAATTATGGATGACAAGTGAGATTTTTAAGAAGTGGTTAATTAATTTTGATAAAAAAAATGACAAGACAAAAAAGAAAAGTTATTGTTCTCGTAGACAACTGTCCTGCACATCCTTCTTCTATAACAAAAAAATTAACAAATTTGAACCTGGTATTTTTTTTTCCAAACACAATGTCAAAATTACAACCAATGGATCAAGGCATAATAAAAAATCTTAAAATGCATTATAAAAAATAGATTCTGAAGAAACTAATTTTTGTACTTGAAAATGATCAACCCATTGACAATGTAATTAATCTCAGAATGTGTATATCAGAATTAGCAAAAGTGTGGCAAAATCACGTAACGGAAATAACAATACAGAATTGCTTCATAAAGCTGACTTCTCTGAAAACTCTGTTGTGGAAGAAGTTAATGTACTGTCACACATTGAGGAATGTTAGAACCAGTTATAGTCAACAAGCACAATAAATGACAAAATCTCACTTAATGAATATTTAAACATGGATGAAGATGTTATCGTAACAGAATATCTGACAGATAATGACATTTTAAGTTCAATAAAAGATAGTGAAAATCAAGATAAAGACAATGAGGCAGATGAAATAGAAGTTCCTAAACCTTCCAAAAAAGAAATAATGGATGCATTTGAAACGATTTGCCAAGGGTTTCGATTTGCAGAAAATGTGCCCGACAATATTTTTGAGTCATTCAATAAATGAAAACATTTTTATGAGGAATCTGCATTGAAATTACTTTAGCAGGATATTCGAAATTACTTTACATCTAATAATTAAATACAATATTCTAAATTATTCTAATTTATTTTGTTTAATAAATCCATGTTTTGACCATCTTATTTTTCATTTATCTATTACATGCAGTAGACTTTTAATACATTAATATACTGTATATATATTTTTAAACATTAAAAAAATTCATTTGTATATTTTTTCCCAAACTTTTTACAAATCATTTAAGTTGGAGTTTTACAAACTGTGATCCACCATCGCCGCTGTCAGGGAGCCGCGAAAAAGATGATACGGACAAAATATCACTTAACTACTATACTACATTAGAGAAAATAGACAAAATATCACTTAACTACTATACTACATTAGAGAAAATTCAGGTTTTCTATATAACGAAGTTTCTATATATTAAAATTTTTCTGACACACCTTCAATTTCAATATATGGAGGTCCGACTGTATACCTATCATTTGTAATTAATTTCATTATCCAAAAGTTTGTGCATATCGGATTCCTAACATTATGATTGAGAATTAATAACTTTTGAGAAGTTGAGCTTTTGTTAAAACATATTTGAGAAAACAGTTTTCATCAAAAATAATCACAGGTGATGAACATGATATCATTATGAGCCTGCAAGCCTTCATTTTATATTTAATTAATCAGTTAAATATAAAATGAAGCACAAAGGATTATCAAGGCCAAAAAAAGAAATACCAACATACTAGTACAGGCACTCCTCAAGATACAAATATTCTAGTTACAAGCATTTAAATTTATGAATGTGAAATTTCAGAAAATTTTAATAACTCTTCAGAAATAATTTTTAATTTAGGAAATAATTTGTAAATTATAATCAAAACTTTTTGAAGAAACAATGCATATTATATTTATTTAAAATTATTTTTATGGTATGCTGCATACATCTTCAAATAAATAATCTGAAACAAATGCGTTAAGCAGAAGGAGTAATAATTCAACATGACAACCAATATACTAAAAGTAGATCAAAACTTTTGTAATGTAATATATTTTGCACCACAGTAGATTGAATAATTGATATTTGGAGTAAAATACTCTATTGTAAATTATTTAAAATTCAGCAATAAATTCCAAATTTATAGTAGTATCTGATTTCATAATGTTAATGAACAGCAAACCATTTTCATTAAAGAAAACAAGCAAAAATTTTATTACACATACTCCTCGAGTTAGCTTAATTCAGGGGTGGGCAAAAGGCGGCCCGCGAAGGTATCTTATACGGCCCGCCGCATAAAGTAGAACACATTACAGTTTTAAGGCCCACATTTATAAAATTCTATTCGAAAAGAAAAAATAAAATGATGGACTCTGTAGCGTAAAATAAGGGACACGCTCGCTAGTGTACACATACATTACCGAGTTACTCCAAATTTTGATGATATAATTAACCACGAACATAATAAATTTCACCATTCACATTAAGTTGTAAATTTGTTTTTACAAAATTAATTACATAGGTATCTACGTAATTAATTTGTAACATTCTAATGTAATAGGTTGTTAGCAATCAATCAGTTTGATAAAATACTTATGTTTTTAAAGAAAATTATCTGAATTTATTAATTTGTAGAACAGATTATTTTCTAATGTTTCTAATGGAAAAAAAAAATAGTTTTTACAGATGATTTTGAACTCTTTGCATACAAACATAAGCTAAGAAAATAACATAAGAAAAGTATATTTTAAAAATAATATTGATATACGAATATATTCTTTATGTAAGTATCACAATAGTGGCTACATACTATAGTGAGATTGACAAGAACGTGTGCAGATAAATTGGCGCAACCATTATTTACACACGATAGTCAGATTGACAAGAACGTGTGCAGATAAATTGGTGCAACCATTATTCTTGGTGCAGATAAATTGGCACAACCATTATTCTTGTCCCGTGTGATGGTGAGGGGAATATATTTGTGCAAGAATCAATTTTGCTTGAATGTGAATAGTCATTTTATATAAAAGTAATTTTATTAATTATTAATAGATTAGCTAATGTTATCATCAATTATTTCATTACATAATTACAAAATGGTGCCATAAAGTTAAATTTGCCCTTAGGTACATTTCAATTTTTATACGGCCCGTTTCATCCTGAAGATTGTTTATCCGGCTCTCGGCAGAAAATAATTGCCCACCTCTGACTTAATTCATACTTAAGTTTTGTTCATAACTAGCTACTATTGTTATTTTACCTCCAAAGATATTGAAATAATTTTATATATTGTATTTTGTAATATATTTCACAATTGGACCAATTAGATGCATATTTCACTGATCTGAATGAAAAATTCTGATTATAAAATGAAGGACTTTTTGATATAATTGCCACCAACTTGAAATACTGCCTTAATATGTTAATTAATTGTTTAACTTTACATTATATTAGTTGCTGTTACATTATGCTATAATAATGTTTATAAGAAGAGTGTTGACTTCTAAAAAGGCATTAACTCCTATAATATAAGAAGGTATTAACTCTCCTGTTATTATTATTTATAATTACAGGAGTACAAAAATCTGCATTAATTCAAACATTTTTTTGTGAATTAAACACACAATACCTTTCTCCTGTAATTATAATAATTATAGAAGAAAGATATTGTGTGTTTAAGTCACAAAAAAATGTTTGAATTAGTGCAAGTTTTGTATGATGGTGAAATAATGAATGTTATCTGATGTTTTTTTAAAATATTTTTTATATCAGATTCTTTGAACATGATATTCATAGATTGCTAAGTTAATAAAATGCATATTTTTGTAATTATGAGAGAGATTTTTTTGTAAGCATTAATTTAATAAAGTATTATTTTAAAAAATTAATTTTGATTTAAGTAATCAATATATATAAAATTATTTATTTGGCTAAATGTAAAATAATTTTTATTTCAGGAAGAAAAACTTGAAGGAAATAATCAATATTATTGTAGTTATTGCCAAAATAAGCAAAATGCTACACGTGCCATAAGGTTACTAAGATTACCTAAACTTCTAAATTTACAGTTATTGAGATTTGTATTTGATCGACAAACAGGCTGTAAAAAAAAGCTTAATTCTTATATACAATTTTGTGAGGTTTTAGATTTGAGTAAATACGTACAAAAACCAGGTATATAAATTTAAATCTGTTATAAAAGATTGTATTTTTTTAAAATGAAGTAAACTTTAAATTTTATTTCTTTAGAAAATTCTGCATTATATGATCTTTATGCTGTATTGATTCATCAAGGTCCTAGTGCATATTCTGGCCACTATGTGGCTCATATTCAAGATAGAATATCTGGTGCTTGGTTTAAATTCAATGATGAAACAGTTGAACGAATGGAAGGAAAAAAACTTCAACTTGGCACTGAAGAAAATTTAATAGGTATCAGTACCAAGTTTAATTAAAACATATCTAAAGAATAACAGATTACCCATTCTACCCTTTTTTTCAAAAATGAAATATGTCAATAAGTTTAAAATAAAATTTTTATAACCAAAATGTATCTAAAGAATCATTTAGTGTCATTATCATGCTCTATAATAAACCTTAAGTAAAGAAAAGCAGGATTAAGTATGAAATAGCTTATGAAAACATAGGTTAAGTTGGATATCATTGGAGCTATTGAAAAGAAACACTTATTAGTTGAATGATGTTTTAATTTCTTGTGATTTACAACAAAGAAGAAGAAAAAATCGCATATTCTAGAATTATGTCTTAGGGCAAGAAATGCATATTTTACAGTATAATTCCATTTAATGAGGTTTTGTATGATGGTGAAGTAATGAATGTTATACGAAATATTTTTAAAAAATGTCTGAAGGAATGCCAAGAAAAATTTTCAGGTCCATGATCAATCTGTCGTCTGGCCCCACTTAAAAAGGTGCATCATTTTGGTTTGATAAAAAAAAAAATCATATAAAACATTAAACATTTATTTAAAGTTACAATGAATTCAAAATTCTATACATTACATACCATGCTATATATAAAATAGTTTATTTTGGCACGACTGCTTTGGGTAGTAGACTGTGCACTCTGGTAGCAGCTGCCAACTATCAGACATCTTGGGGCACTTTTCAATGCTGGGCCCATGACAAAAGTCTTGGATGTCATCCCCTCTCAATAACCTTGGTGTCATGTTTCTGAGAATTTATCTTTATAACATTTATTTGCTATCCCTGTAAACTTTAAATATCCACATGTATATGAATATGAATTATTCAACATATACCTTTTTAGATGTTAATTCAGTATTTATTTCACATAATCCTCTTTTTTTATTCTAATTTTGAAACTCTGCAATACAAACAGGGAAGATTATGTGAAATTTAATAAAATATTTATAAAAATATCTTGTAAAAAATAGAAATTGGCTTATATTTGAATTTAAAAATAAAAATCAGTTTATACAATGATGATTAATACTGGAAGTCCACCATATTGGTTACGGCTTTAACAAGTATTTTTAATGCTGCCTACATTTATAATACATTATCTGTTAAGCCTTTTCAATTTTCTATGTATTGAATTATATAGTGCAATTTTAATTAATTAACCTGTGAATGATAGAGATAACCCTCAATTTACATCAGGGTTAGGTTCTGTCATATTAGTTTGTAATTTAAAGTAAAATTACCATAGAATATAACATGTTGAGATATGTTCCAAAACTGTAAAAAATTCCATAAACTGGATAATTACATTAATTTTTGACACAAATACTTACAAAAATGAGGATGTTGATTAACAAAAAATACAGTACAGTTATATGCTATAATTAAATATTATTTTACAAATGAAAAAGTTTATACAATGATAAATTCACAAAAAATCCTTGGTTGAAACTCCTTTGTGACAAAGATGTACTATCACTGCAGGCTCATTGATGAATGTTCTCATGTTTCTTTTTCTTGCTGGGTTGATATGGAGGTTATTTATATATGGTAAATTGAAATCGGCCAATTATTATTCACACAAATTTAAACCGTGTCGTCAGACATAATTTACATAAATTATAAAAGTATAACTATATATAAAAGTTTACATTACGAGTCTAATACTAGGTTGCCAGACTGTAAGATTTCTAAGCTGTACAAAAATATAATACATTATAATACAAATAAACAATATTAGACGAAGATGCCGACTATAATTTTCTTAAAATATATATCCAAATTCACTTTTAAAACTACAAATAATACACAATTATAAGCTCTCAGTTAAAGTGAAAAACAATTATTTATTGCAGAGTACTTTTGGTTTTAATAAACCATCATCAGTGCAAATATTACATCTTTATAACAAAACAAGATTATTATTTATTGCAGAATACTTTTGGTTTTAATAAACCATCATCAGTGCAAATATTACATCTTTATAACAAAACAAGATGGAATCTTGTTTTGTTATAAAGATATTAGATTAGATTTGTGTGGATAATAATTGGCCGATTTCAATTTTAACCTTTTCTAGCTAAAGTAATTTTATAGATTTTAATTTTAATAATTCAGAAAGATAAATAGTACACAGTCTATCTATATCTAAATAAATACTCAATCGTTATTTTGCCTGTCTAAGTGCTAGTTTAAGTATTTATTTAATTTTAATATTATTATAGATTTTAATGTATTATTATTATTTTGTATTTACTCTTTGAGACTTGTTAATATATGATTGATGTATAATTATTTATATTTTATTATTTCGTAATTCTAGTTAATATGTATCTTTTACTAAATTATAATATTTTCCGGTAAATTCGACTATCTGTGCAATATGTATGAAAAGAATGTTGATTGCTGTACTTGACTTGAAATATTATTCTGTAAGGACAGATTTATAGCTACAGTGATCTATGATGTTTGTTTTTGTTAAAGGTCTTAAGAGTGGGTCAGGTGTAAACCATATGTTTCCTTAACGTGGATGTTTTTCGAGTAGCCCGTGTTTATGTAACTGTGTTTTTTATGATGGACTTTATAGTTAGTATTTTATTGCTATTACTTTTTGCTCTATACCTAAATTTCGAGGTTTGATGATAATTGTAATTGTTATAATATTATTTTAGAAATGTTTTGTTGTGTTTTCTTGTTAATGTGTTTGGAAGGGTAACTTTCCATCTGCAGTTTGTTGATGATAGGAAATAGTCATTGATTGGTTCCCCGATTTGGCCTGATGAGAAAGGGGAAGAGAAGCTTCTCTGGTCTGTGTTACACTGAGGCAGACTATGTGGATAGCCGAAAACGTTTTTGAATAAACGATTTATCTTACTTTTTAGGTTTTGATCCTTTTACTTCTTCTAGTGCCTGCTCTAGTTGTAAAGCCAACTCTTCAAGGTCTTCTTTTGAAAGAGATGCAGCATGACTTTCAAGCAATTCAGTAATGAGGTTTGTGCAGTTGACATCATAGGTCAGATGTCAAAAGTACAAGAAGTCTGAAAGCAGGCATGTTTGTATGCTTACTGTATCAGAGACAAAGAATGCCTAACTCATGTCTAGCATTTGATGCAGTAATAATAGCATAAAGAAGACATCTAGAGAGAAAAATATTTTGTCACTTCTTCCCTCATGGTAAGCCATCTCTTACGAAAGAATGGCTTATTAGAATCAGATGTGATAAATTCATGCCAACATCAAACCAGTCAAATATGCTCTGAAAATTTTGAAGACGATTGCTTCCATTTTGAAAACTTTATGAATAAAAGATTATTAAAATCTATAGCTATTTCAATCAAATTTTCTTTCAAAGAAAGTTTAGTTAAACCCTATGTTAAACCTAAACTAAAATGAACATCGAATAACATAGAGAGAGTAAAAGTTGTATAACATGAAGTAATATTTTGATCTATATTTACTTGTAATAAATCCTAATATAATTCGATTAGTTACAATGAAAACAAAATATGAGTTTCACATAAGGGCCTATATTTAAAGACTGTAAAAAAGGTATATTTTAAAAAGTAAGTTTGATTTTAAAAAAAATGAGAAATAAGCAATGCTAATTTAACGCTTTAGGTCATAATTTATTTTTATTATTTAATCAGAAAAATAGTCTTAAAAATCATGTTTACAACAAATAGGCTAAATGAAGTATGCACAAGTACAAAGCTACTCCAATACAAAATATAATTTAAAATAGATTATACATTTATTTTATTTCAGGAGATATTGTGATGTGCACAGTATAAATGACATTTTTCTTCATTTCAGCTCTTACCTTTGCCTCAAACAAAAATTTTGAAGATTCTTCTTTCTGAAAGCAAATATTGCCTATGTATCTATCTTGATACATTAAGGCTTTTTTTTGTTTTAGTTTATACATTTTTGCTGAATCACCGAGTATGCCAGTCATTTGAATGTATTCTAAAATTAATTAAACATTACCAAAATTAATTAAATACATTGGATTATCTGATAAAGAATAGATTTTGATCCTGGTAACATTCATTTATATTGAAACACTAGTTTGTATATCTTCTTGCATGTGACTTCTATAGTCTCGACACCAAAGACTGCACAAACCTCGTATCCTGAACATCAACATTGTCAATGCCAAGATCTTGAGTTATGCTTGTGATTTATCTACCACATTTGATAATTGTTCTTCTCAATCTCTGTATCCAAGACTGCACTCAGCCACAACTTTTGCCAAATGTCATTCATGCACGACTGGCTTGCTTCTTTCCAGTATGACACAATATTGATAAAGGCCTTCAAAATATGGTACAATTGATATTTCAGCTACTTCTATCATACCTTTAAGGGTTGGTTCTCAGATAATATGCCTTAAAGGTGAAATCATGCTTTGGTCCATCAGTTGAAGAATTGACATTGTGTTTGGCAGCAGATAAATTATCTTAACTTTTAAACTTTTGTTCTGGATGTCTTGAAGATTAAATAGATGACTGGGGGCATTGTCCAGGACCAATAAAACTTTTTTAGGCAAGTTATTAATTGAACAAAACTTGGAAACTTCTGGACAAAATTACTGGGTGTGCCATTCAATAAAAGTAATATGAGTAATCCATATTGTTTTATTATTACACCAAAAAACTGGAAGGCATGTTTTCTCAATCCCTTTCATTACATGTGGTGTTTCTGAATGGTACACTAGTATTGGCTTCAGTTTAAAAAATCCTGAGGCATTGCACTCCAGAAGCAAAGTCAAATGATCCTTTGCAGCTTTAAACCCAGAGGTACTTACTTCTTCATGAGCAGTCTACGCCTGGGATCCATCTTCTTCCAATATAGTCCTGTTCTGTCCACATTAAAAATTACATCAGGAATATATGAACTCTCATTTGTAATTTGTTGAAATTCGGCTGGATATGAGTCTGCTGCTGCAGTATCAGCATTTGTAGGTTCCCCAGACACTTTAATGCTGTGAATTTTGGTGCAAGATTTAAATCTAAAAAGTCATTTTGTAGTAGTAGAAGTTAGTAGTAGGAAAAGGGGGCTTTCCACAGCCCTAGCATGTTTGCAACACCAATAGTCTATTATGTACCCCAACAGGATCATCCCATAAAAAGGCCTGTCTTAATTGCAAAAGACAGATCTTTTTCAATGGGACTGTAAAAAAATCTGGTGCAAGAAAATGCAAACCAAGAAGATCATACTTTAGCCCTGAAAGGGCCACACATTCACACAAAATGTGAAAAGGAGTTTCATATCATTCTTGACATTTTCTACAATTGGGATTATCAGCAATCCCAATTAAGTGAAGATACCTTCTAAGATGACAATGCCCTGTGGGAGTCCTATGATAATCCTAACTTCATTTTTATACAGTGCAAGCAACTCTTAAGTTCTCTGTATAGAAGGACCTAAAACAAGAGCTTTGCTTGCCTTAGTCCAGGAGTAAACCTCCAGTGGATGAGGTGCTGAGCTGAGAACCAGTCCCTGACAACCTGCCCAAATGCATCAAAACTGATGCCCAGGGAAGGTTCAGGTACAATAAAGGGACAAGAAGCTCCCTTCTTTGGCCAGCCCATCAGCAACTTCATTGCCTTCAATCCCTTTGGCACCCAAACAAGTTCTATCCTGTTCTTGGTAGTCAGTTCCTCAACGAGAAGACAACAATCCCATACAAGCTTAAAAGTAAAACGGGAGCTATCAAGTGCTTTTAATGCAGCTTGACTGTCAGATAGGATATAAATGTGCTTATTAGCATATCCCCTATCAAGATTGATTTTAACACATGCAGAAATAGCATATATTTCTGCCTGAAAGACAGTGGCAAACTGCCCGAGGAAGTAAGAATAGAGCATTCCCATTCCATCATAGTAAACCCACCCCAACACCACTAGTGGTTTTAGAATTGTCCGTAACCAAATCTATCCACCCTTGATACTGCACCCAAATCCCTCTCTCCAGCCCTCCAAACTGGGAAAAACAACAGTGAAGGGCCTGAAGAAGTTAAATCTGGACACCATGTAATTCTTAACCATCTCAAGAATGTGACTGTGTGACTTGTCCCATTCAAAAGATGAATGTTCCACTTTATGAGTCCAAGAAATTCTTCTCCCACAAAAATGGAGCCTATAATAACCTTCATAGGTACTTGCCTCAACATACAAATGCAAGGGAGGAATGCCCAAGAGAATTTCAAGAGCAGCAGTAGGAGCAGTTCTCATAGCTCCTGTATGTTAAGATATGCCAACCTTTGAATATTCTCAAGTTTAGTCCTGCAAATCTTAAGCAAAACTCTTCACCATCAAATAATGGCAGCATAGGTAATAATGGGTCTCACAACCATGGTATATATCCACTATAATAATCCAGGTTTAAATCCCCATGTCTTACCCAAAATACCTTTCCCAACAATAATCCAAGTCAATCCCTTGTCAAGCATAATTCCAAGATATTTGACTTGAGTAGAAAACTGTAAACTTTTGGCAAAGAATGATGGTTCAATAAGTCCTGACAATTGCCTTATTTGTGTAAAGGGTATAATTACATTTTTTTCTGGATTAACAGTCAATCCAACCTTATCACATCATTTGGAAACTGTATTGAGAGCTGTGTGAAGCATCTCAGATACAGTCCTGGGAAACTTTTCCACCACAATGATGGCATAACCAACAGTGAAGAAACCTCTCCCATTGAGTATAAAGAGATCATTTACCACAAGGCACCAAAGAAGGGGAGAAAGTACTCCCCCCCTGTGGACAATAACTGTCTATGAGTATCCTAACTTCCTTATCATAGAATGTGCTGTAAACAACTCTATGCTTCTACATGGACCAATCTAACAAATAATTATTGAATAGATTCTATGCCTACTTGCAGCAAGGCCAATTTGCTCGAAAGAAGTTGAATCAAAAGTCCCTTGGATATCAAGAAATTCTCCTAAGGCAATTTCTTTGTATCCAATTGCTCTCTCAATGAGTGATACAACCTCATGAAGAACATTTTCAGTTGATTTGCCAGACTGATAGACAAATTGACTGCGATGAAGAGGAGTCTTTATTAAAGTCCCATCCCTAATATAAGGTGTGTGAAAAAGTTCTTGCTGTTTTCCAATAGATGGCTCTGGATGTAAATGGTGACACAATTTATCACGACAGAAGCATCATTCTCTAAGCCTAACAATCTGTCAATAAGACTGCATCAAAAAATTAGTGATTTTTTTTACACCGTCATTTGCTGTTTGCACATAAAAATATCGAATTTTGAACTGAATAAGCGCCATTTGCGGGAAGCATTACTTTTTTGCTTTCATTTAAAGAAAACTGCAGCTCAAGCACATGATATGCTTGTGGATGCTTATGGTACGTATGCTCCTAGTGAAACAACGTGCCATGATTGGTTTCGCCATTTTAAAGATGGTGATTTCGAAGTTGAAGACCACGAACGCAGTGGTAGGCCAAAATTGTTCGAAGACGATGAGTTGGAGGCTTTGATCGACCAAGACCAAAGCCAAACCCAAGAAAAGCTTGCCAATTCATTAGGAGTAGATCGCACAACAATTGGCAAGCATTTGCACGCCATGGGTATGATTCAAAAAGAGGGACATTGGGTGCCACACCAGCTGAAGTTGCGTGATGTCAAACGGCGATTCATGACCTGCGAAATTTTGCTCCACCGTCAAAACAGAAAAGGTTTTTTGCACCGTGTTGTTACTGGGGATGAAAAGTGGATCCACTTTAGTAATCCAAAATGCAAAAAAGTGTATGTCTGGCGTGGAGAGTTCCATCGACCTCAACAGGCATGCCAAAGCGGAACATATACGGTGGCAGAGTGATGCTGTGTGTCTGGTGGGACAAGAAGGATATTTTGCACTACGAGCTTCTACAACCAGGGCACACAGTTAATGCTCAATTGTACGGACAACAATTGTTGCGTTTAAGCCAAGCGATCAAGGAAAAACGGCCAGAATATGCCAAACGACATGACAACACATGACCAACAACGCATGGCCACATGTGGCTAAGTCAGTCAAGGACATACTGTAGGTGCTTGGTTGGGATGTTTTACCTCACCCACTGTATAGCCCAGATATCGCTCCATCGGATTACCACCTCTTCTGATCAATGGCACATGGCCTGGCTGACCAGCATTTCTCGAATGACGCCAAAGTTCGAAAATGGGTCGACAAATTGATAGCCTCGAAAGATGAGGAGTTTTTTCACAACGGCATTCAACTGTTACCTGAAAGATGGACAAAAGTATTGGCCAGTGACAGACAATACTTTCATTGATGTATTTATTTTCATTCTTTTTTTAAATTAAGACTCTTTTTTTGAAAAAAAATAGCGAGAATTTTTTCACACACCTTATAAATCTTTCCATCGTCTTCAATAAGAATGATGTCAGGCTGATTGGATAAGACTTAGCCTTGGTATAAGAACTACACACAGGCTTAGATATAAAAGAAACCCTTACCTTCCTCCAGGACCACGGAATATAGCCAAAAGCCAAACATGCCCTGAAGACATGGCATAAAGGAGAGCAAGATGTCAATGTCTTGTTGAAAAAGTACTGACAAAATACCATCTGGCCCCGCAGACTTGAAGGGTTTAAAATTACTTACAGCCTTAAATCACTTACATCAATCATATATTACATTACTGTAAATTACTTACATCAATCATATATTACATTACTTAATATATGATTGATTGATTACCTTCTTAACAAGATCCCAATACTCCCTCATGGCATGATAAACACGTCCATTGAAAAAGATGATCCCTCTAGCAAAGCAAACCCAGGAAATTGTACTCGAAAGAGTTCCTTTAAAGCAGGGATGCACAGACTTGTTAAGACCAAGGGCTGCATAGACACACTGTGGCTTGTAGGAGATGTCAATGTCTTGTTGAAAAAGTACTGACAAAATACCATCTGGCCCCGCAGACTTGAAGGGTTTAAAATTACTTACAGCCCATCTAATATATGATTGATTGATTACCTTCTTAACAAGATCCCAATACTCCCTCATGGCATGATTGGAAAAAACATGGAAAAAGCATGGTGAAAGCCATCAACACATTTGCCATACCTATACTGACTTACTCCTTTGGAGTGATACAGTGGACACAGACAGAACTGTACTGACTTACTCCTTTGGAGTGATACAGTGGACACAGACAGAACTTGATACTAACTTACTCCGTTGGAGTGATACAGTGGACACGGACAGAACTTGAATCACTCCAAAGAAAACACGAACAACACTTACAAAATACCAGTACCATCACCCGAAATCTGCCATAGAAAGAACTACGCTCCCACGCAAGGAAGGTGAACGTGGCCTTATTGACATCCCACATTCACACAACACAGATCTATAATCTGAGAGAGTTTTTCCATAAAAAACAACAAACATCACAAATACATAAAGCTATTGTCTTGGCAGATAGAAACATAACACCATTAAATCTTCAGTGAAGCTATAGTCTTGGCAGATAGAAACATAACACCATTAAATCTTCAGAACAATACTCCATGCCAAATAGACAACACTGCACACACACAAGAAAAGAAAACATATTCCATACCAAATAGACAATACTGCACACATACAAGAAGAGAAAACATCCTAGTATAGAAAGGAACTCCATAGCAGACACCCACATGACCTTCAGAAATACTTCATATAAGCTAAAGCGTCAAACAGCTGGTTAGTCAGGGGGATCTATTTACTGAAAACAACTACAAGAACAGGTAATAAACACAAAATACTACAGAAAATACATACTATCAAGGGGGATCTATTTACTGAAACAGAAGGGTTTATAATAGCTATACAAGGGATCTATTTACAGAAACAGAAGGAATTTGTAATAGAAAATACAAGACGTCAAACAGCTGGTTAGTCACGGGGATCTATTTACTGAAACAGAAGGGTTTATAATAGCTATACAAGACCCCAGTATTTAACACAAAAAACTACAGAAAATACATACTGAAAGACAGCACATAAAAACAAAAATTCTACAGAAAATACATGCTGAAAGACAGCACATTAACAAATGACATATGACTAAGAGACAGCACATTAACAAATGACACATGTAGGAAATGCCACATTGCACCCGTAGCACATTAACAAACATATACTTGTAGAAAATGCCACATAGCACCTGAAACATTTCAACACATTACGTCTGGTTGCAAGCTGCTCGCACAAACAGATTACCTGCACAGACACAACCAAGTAGCAAACATAATACACCAAAAGCTTGCAACCAAACACAAATTAATAAACACACTCACACCATACTACAAATACATACAAGACACAATCCTAGAAAACTCGACACACAAGATATATTATGATAGAACAATCCTAACAGACAAAACCATACAACAGACCAAACATCACTCTCATAGACAAGCAAAACAAAGTTACCTACATTATAGACATTTGCAATGAAACATGCATCCGCACTGAAAACGGAATTAAAAATGAATATCAGACAAGTAATTGCACGGATTCAACCTGACCTACTTCGTCGAGTGATGGAAAATTTTCGTTCAAAATTAGAAGAATGTTTACACAGAAATGGCTCTCATTTGAGCGGCGTTATTTTTAAAAAGTAAAATGGCATACTTTACTCAACTCAAATCTGTAAAAAAAAATTCTGATGATAAACATTTCATGGAAAAATTGGGTACTTTAAATTTTCCCGCTTCACTGGCGGACTCTGTATATTATATCATGTTTATTAATTGCATTGAAGCAACATAATCAAAAGTAAACAAATAATTTTTAAAAGTTATAAAACAAACTGCTTAAACTCATTAAATAATAGACTTATACAAGCACTTTTTCAGTAGATATACTAAAATATTTATTTCATTTTGTGAAATACTTTTGGCTAACTGCCATCTTCAGTGCAACTTACAAAAGTCTTTTGTAAGTTGCACTGAAGATGGCGGTTAGCCAAAAGTACTCTGCAAAATGAAATAAATATTTTAGTGTATCTACTGCTAAAAAGTGCTTGTATAAGTCTATTATTTAAATAATTTTTAATTGGATGCGTGGTATTGCATTGATTTAACAATTTTTTTTTATGTTAGGTTCGATATTTGTAATACCAAACACAAGATTGATTCTAAATTTTCATTAGTTAAGCAGCAGTGCATGTATGCATGTACAATTTTTTAAATTATCTATTTCTCACACAATAAATATAGTAAAAATAAAAAAATGTTTATTATTACAAATATGATTATTATTTTTTTCTTATTGCTTAAAACCATTATTATCAAATCACTGTAAAAATTATTTCACATCAGAAAAATAATTTTTGAAAGTGCATTGTTCAAAACTATACATAATATTTTGTTGATTGTGTGACTTGTGAAAATAACACATGGTGAGATGGGCTGCCAAAAAATCAACAGAGAGCCACATTTGGCCCGCAGGCCGCGGTCTGTGCATCCCTGGTTTAGAGTGTCTTTGCAAGTACTAGTCATCCTGCTATCTAGCAATCTGATAGTACTAACTTTGCAATAATTCTCTTTAGACATTATCTTCACTAGTCTGGACACATTAGGTATATCTTCAATTCCCTGACAATATCTTTTCTGGGAAGACCTTTTTGTCTTTCTAATGGCTTTATTATAAAAAGTGAGAGCATTTCTATATGTTTCCCATTCACCTGTCCTTTTAGCTTTATTAAAAAGTCTTCTAACATTAAGTCTAAGCTATTCATTCCACCAAGGAACCTGCCTTGATGTGCTAGAAGTCCTGACTGGACAGTTTTGATGATAGGATAAGAGGATTGTCTGTTGAATCTGATTAACAGTCATCTTTAAATCCACCACCGAGCAAAACCTGCTCTATATACTTCCAAGGTTAAACTTAAGGTCTTCTCTAAAGAGAACCCCAATTAATCTTCCTCAGGCCTCTGTATGTTATTGACTAAGCACCATACCTTTTAAATTGAAGCAAGTCTATCTGTGATCCAATGTAGATGGTTCACCAGACATGTGCCAATTCTCAATTAGGTAAAAAATATTCCGAGTCCCTAATGTTAGGTCAATGACTTCTCTTCTGTTAATAACAACAAAGATAGGTTCATTGCCCTTGTTTAAACAAAAAAGGTAGTACCCATCAGAAACTCCAATAAATACTCACTCCTTTGGTTGATGTCTTTGCTTCCCCAAATCACACGATGAGAATTAGCATCAACACTAACCAATAAATGAAAATGATTCATCAATCAAAAGCACAAATTCAGGTGTTGGTGGTAGTTTGTCCTTATCATAAAGGAAATATGCCAAGGAAACTATAAGTTCCCTACTAGCACCACCCTTATCTAGCTTCATCTAAACCAGGGGTTCCCAACGGGGTCAATGAAATTTTAAAGGGGGTCAATGATGATCAAGGGGTCTATTGGGGGTCAATAGATAAAATTGTTTTTATAAATGCCAATAAGAATATAATAATTTAATTTTATATTTGGAAGACTCAAATAGTCATCATCAAGTACTTAAAACTTTTCAAGCTAGCAGGATATTTTATTAGAGAAATTTTTTTTATAATTGACTTTAATTCAGAATTCAAGTATAAAGCATCTATTTCTGCTGCTGACTTTTTTTAAAAATTTCATCTTATAATCAGCTAATGTAGTATTTTAAAATATAATAAAGTGTATCTAATATAATATTTTCATTCTAAATATACAGTATAATAAAATTGTATAATTTTCTTTCTTCATATTTTGGGATATTAAAATAGAAAAAAATTATTGTAGAAAAATATAATTTATGATTTCTTTTATAAAATATATTAAATCCTGGGATTTCTTTCATTTGTTAATCCAATCCTGGAATTAAAACTACTACTAAACTCATATTAATAAATTCATTAGAAAATTTTTGTTTTTGAAACTACCATACATTCCTATTATAAATTAATTGGAATTCAATTTTCTAAATAAGAACTATACCTTATTTACTACATCTGATGCTTTTATTCTGGCATCCACATTAGAAGGATAAGGCATCATTACAGAGTAGCCATACATTGCTAAAACACCATTTGGTATAAGTAATCTATCTACTTCTTTATAAAATTTTGGCAAATCGAACCAATGGACACTTTGGCTAGCTGTGATAAGTTCAATACTTTGACTTTGCAATTTGATTTCTTCAGCAAAGGAAACTCTGAAATTTATAATTTTTGTAAATATAAATGAGCAAAATTAAATATAAAAAAAATAACAGTTAATTTATCTAATTTTATGTGAAAATTAATTTTTATACAATACTGTATTGGAAAATCCAGAATCCTTTTCCCCAATAATTTCTTATAAATTTATCAAGTATATTTTCTAATCAATTAACAATGATTATATATTAGCTGGTCCTGATTTTCATACAAAAAAGAAAATTATTACCAATTCATATTTTTTCAAATTTTTTACTAAATTTCGAATTTGATTTTACAGTTATAAAATAGGCTAGAAAAAATAACATGTCTATAATCTAAATTTTAGTAAGGAAGCTTCATTATATTATCTAATTCTTTTAAGATTATATCCTTCAGCTTTTTTTCATTAGAATCATTCACTATAACACGACATAAAAAGATCAGAAGTTAGACAGATGGAAAAAGTATATAAAAGAATCTAAAAGAATAAAATATCATAAATCACTTCATAATCATTTTATTAATATATCTAACAATATATTAATACTAAAGAAAATTTAAAAATAGCATGTAATGCAAAAGCATAAAAATGTGACTACTGCAATATAATAAAAATGCGGTTACTATAATAGATAAAAAAATAAACCTAATTAACTTGCCAAATTTAACCCTTGAAACACAACAGAATTTTAATGATTCTAAATAATTTAGACAAATTATACAAATTATTAAACCAATGAGTGGCTCCATCTATTAATTAATAACTAAACTAGAATTTAAACAAATTTACCTGAAGATGAAAAAATCTGCCTCAGCCCAGGATCGAACTGGGGAATTTTGGGGTTCCGTCCCAACGTCATACTGCTAGACCACTGAGGCCAACGAATGGATTGATTCTTCAGGCAGTTATATTAATTTGGAAACAACTTTAGATTACTTGCATTGGACTTTGTCGATAGATTTATTCCTGACCGGGCCCTCAATGCTGCTAGCCAGGCAACACACAGACCAGCACAGTCATTAAATCACAAACATTATATAATCCAAACCTCAAGGGAATTTAATCCAAATAAACCTAATTAACATGCCAAATTTAACTCTTGAACACAATGGAATTTTAATGATTCTAAATAATTTAGACAAATTATTACAAATTACAAATTATTAAACCAATGAGTAGCTCCATGTAGTATGTTGTTGGAACGGAACCCCAAAGATCACCAGTTTGATCCCAGGCAGAGGTGGATTGTGTGTAAAAATGCTTTGGGCTTATTCAACTTTCTTCAGTTGTATAAACTGAAGAAAGCTGAATAAGCCCAAAGCATTTTTTTATTTATGTAAATAGTTGAGGATTATTAAATAAATTTTTCCCTGCTTAAAGACTGTACTTAATTTGTGAACTATGACAGGACAATATAAATGAGTTTATACTGTCTTATCATAGTTCACAAATGAATAATGAATTACGAGTTTTAATAATTATATTCACTATAATAAATATTAGATGCTATAGTTTCACAATGCATAATGTAATAATTTAAATATATTTATTTTCAACTTAGATTTGTATTTTTATTCTATAAAAATCAAAATAAATTTAGTTAGTAATTTGCAGTATCAAGCTGCAGGCTTGTTGTAAGGAAATAAGTGAAGTAATTTTTTTTTATTGAAATTGTTCATTATCTGTTTAAAATGCAAACAAGTAAGACCATCTTAACAGCATTGTAAGCTTTTTGCAAACAATGTACTTGGACCCCTACCCAGCTATTCATGGGAATAAAAATTTAAAGAGTAAATAAAATTAAATCATTAATCTTTAGATTAATTGATATTTTCAACAAAATCAATGTTTAAACATTAAAAAAAAATGTGAAGCAAGAATTAATCAATAGAAACATTTGAACATTTAAAATATTTTAAAATTTTTTACAGACTATTGCTGCTTGGCAATTGGATTATTAACAATTTGTAATAAAATAATGAATGTACTGAGTACATTCATTATTTTAAGAATAAATTTAAGAACATTCATTGAATAATGAATAATATCTTGAAGGTTCTTTTCTATGATTTGATTTAACTTTAGTCTGTTTTTTTTTTCAATTATAAGTGAATTTAACTTCAAGTTAATTGGTTAAGATTAAAAGAGAATACATGTAAATTTTCATAATGAGTTTATCAGTTGATAATAAATTCATAAGGCCCCTAGAACTGAGAGCCTTGGGCATTTTAAAATTTGAATGCTTAATTTGCAATAATATATTGCAAATTAAGCATTCAAATTTTAAAATGTACAGCATTCAAATAATCCAAATAAATTATCAAGACTGTGCCGTTATTTACATAATGTTTCTTCTTTCAATTTAATTGGGAATTACATCCCTTTTTTTATAAGGTTTACATTCTTCAAAAAACCATGCAAAAAGATATGTTTCCTATAGTAAAATGGAGGATACATTCCATGTTATCCAAAAACCATATAAGATGAAATACAGAACTATATTTAATTTGAAAAACTATGTAAAAAAAATAATGAAAACTTAACTATAAAAGTTTTGAGATATGCATATAGATACATTATATATATTTAACAATAAAATCAAATTCATACATATTTCAATTATTAACTAAAATAAAATTAGTAATGCACACATATAGCAAAAAGAAAGGATAAAAAAATTTAAATTAAAAATACCAGAAATAACATTTAGTAATTATTCATTGCTATTTGATGATTAGAGCATGGGTACAAGATGAAACGGATCAAAATTGTTGTTCTCAGTAGAAAGATCTACCAATCTGCCAAGCTTGAATCCAATGAAGATTTTCTTTTGGGCAAGAACTGTTCAAAAGAAGGCCTTCTTTTGTCAAATGCATTGTGGTGAAATGAATGGATTTGAGCATAATGATTTTGAAATCATGCTAGAGGAAATAAATTGTGAAAAAAAAAGGCAGTCAATTATTATAAAAATATAATTATTCAGCAGTCTCTCAAAGGAACAAAACCCTGATTTTGTTGGCAAACCAACAAACTCAGGGTTCTGCCTATTGCTTGAACATTTGCTACTATTTTAAGTATATTTAAATAATTTACAAATATTATTCTCCTCTTATTTAGACTTCTTTACTGCATTACGATAAAGTACTGCTATTTTGGGAATAAATTTTTGGCTGTAGTAGCATTCAGATATTATAAGCAATAATAGGATTTTAACTGTTATAAGAGTTTTAATTTTATGAATATTTTTCAAAGAATGAATAAGTTTATATAATGCAGATTATTGTAATATTTTTTATTTAAGGCTATAAATACTATATACACAGGGTCTGCCAGTGAAGTGGGAAATTTTGAAAGTCCAATAATTCATTTCCTGCTCACGAGGGGGTGTGGAGGTTTTGATTATTGTTTGACATTTAATGCCATTTGTTAAACATGGAGCAGTGGTCCGGTGTACAGCGCATGGAGGTTTTGGATTATTGTTTGACATTTAATGCCATTTGTTAAATATGGAGCAGTGGTCCAGTATACAGTGTGCTTTCTGCGTAAAAGCGTTTTACAAAAATGGTGACTGTGTGACTTCTGTACAATGATTGTTTTGTAATCATAATCATTTCAAGATTCCATGACATGGAAGAATGCCGTCCACTCATGCAATTATGTCATGGGTGAAAAAGTTTGAGGAAACTGGTTCCACATTAAACTTAAAGCATAGAGGAGCAACAAGGTCTGTAAGAACAGAGGAAAACATTGAATGAGTTCGAGTAGCATTGATGCGTAGTCCACGACGTTCTGCAATGAAACATGCATCCTCACTGAACATTAGTGACACATCATTACAACGAATTTTGCATAAAAAGACTTATCTTTTCACCCTTACAAAATTCAAGTAGTCCAGGAGTTGAAAGATGGCAATATGCTGGCTCGCAGGATTTTCAGCAAAGAAATATTGCGAAGTGTAAATGAGAGGAGATGGCAATATGCTGGCTCGCAGGATTTTCAGCAAAGAAATATTGCGAAGTGTAAATGATGATGAAAACTTTATTCACCGCATGTTTATGTCAGATGAAGCACATTTTCATTTGAATGGATATGTAAACAAACAAAATAGTCGATATTGGAATGATGAAAACCGAGGTGAGTTGCATGTAAAGCGATTACATAGTCCGAAAGTTACGGTATGGTATGCACTTTCATCATCTGGCATTATTGGGCCATATTTTTTCGAAGACGATAGAGGAAACACCACAACTGTTAATGCAGACTGCTACACACACATGGTCAGAACATTTTTGATGCAACAGCTCCCTAGATTTCCGGAAATTAATTTTTTCCAGCAGGATGGGGCCACAAGTCATACTGCTCGTGTATCTATGGCTGCTTTAAGAGAACTCTTCCCAGACGGACTCATATCCAAACAGGGCGACATCTCGTGGCCTGCCAGATCCCCAGATTTGGCCGCATGCGGCTTTTTTCTTTGAGGATTTCTGAAGAGCAGGGTGTACATTGATAGACCGCAAACCATACCGGAATTAAAAATGAATATCAGACAAGAAATTGCACGGATTCAACCTGACCTACTTCATCGAGTGATGGAAAATTTTCGTTCAAGATTAGAAAAATGTTTACACAAATAGCTCTCACTTCAGTGGCGTTATTTTTAAAAAGTAAAATGGCATACTTTACTCAACTCAAATCTGTAAAAAAAATTCTGATAATAAACGTTTCATGGAAAAATTGGGTACTTTAAATTTTCCCACTTCACTGGCTGACTCTATACTTAAAATTAAATTAAAATCAGAGAATATATACCTCATGTTTTTATACTTACTTGTATTCTATATTTGGTAATTTGCTATTCTTAATTGCTTCTTCAATTTGTGCCTTACTCACATCAATACCAGTAACTTGTTTAAAATATGGAGAAAGTAATGCTGTACTTTGGCCTGATCCACAACCTATATCTAATGCATGGTTCAAATATGTTACCTGTTATAATATTACAAAATACATTAAAAATTTTTAAACACAAATGCATTTAATTAAAACTTAATTGTATATAAATAAAATATTTATATGAACATCTTTTCATTTATATACTATATAAACATTTTAATAATTTTATAAAAATAAAATAACTATAAAGACAAGAATTATTCATAACAAATGAATTTATTTCATGTCAGATATTTATTTGATGAATAAATCTTATTTTTATGAAATTTCAAAATTTCATAGAAAGAATGTGGAAAATTTTAATGAAGATGAATGCCATAGAAAATTTCATAGAAAGAATGGAATCTGAGTAGTAATTTTAATATATTATTTTATATATTTGTTTTTAATATCAACAGCATTTTGATGAAAATGCTCCAGCTTCTTTAAAGCTTCTAAATAAAAATCAGATGGAAATGCCTAAAACTTTGTATCAACAGCTAATTTGATAATAGAAATGAACTAGAATTTTGTTTCTTTCAAATATTTCTTCAAATTGGAGAACAAATAAAAGTCAGATAGTGTGAAATCTAATAAACAAGCAGCAATGCCAGATTTATGCATAAGCTACAGCTTAGGGATTCGTGTTACAAGGGAGTCCACCTCAATATAAAAAAAATAATTTTAAATAATTGGCAACATATGAAGATTCAGATAATATCCTCTCACATCCTTCTTTTCTTTTTCATAATATACAATTGGTGTTATAGTATCCAATTTTCATAATAACCAGTCTTTTTCATATTAACCAATTAAATTGATAATTTTTCTTAATAATAATATTAAAAGTGCAAATTGCATATATTCAATTTTCAAATAATGAATGAGGCCAAGTCATATATATTTATTGAAATTTTGAAATATGTTTGAATTATTGAATTATAATAAAAACTAAATTAAATTTTTATTTTATATACAGTATATAAAATATTCCTAAAACATTTGGCCAAATTTAAATCACAAATGCTGCTCATCAAAGTAAAGCAAGAAATCTATATAAACATAGATTCAGAAATATTTCCTTTTCAAGATAACATAGTGTGTAAAACATACAATTTAATAGGACTATTAGTCTCATAATGGCTATAATAAATTTGGTTTTCATCAACTGTAATAAAATGAACTATATATTAATCATAATATACTACAAGTTATGAGACAATATGTTAATGGCTGGAAATAAACCATGATTTTGTCCTTTTACAGTGATTACATACATGGCTTATGTTTTTGCACTTTATTATCTGAAAAAAATTTCTTAACTTATAAGGACTTTTTGCTTTGTTTTGATAAGCAGCATCTGGGATTTAAATTTGGCCAGATCTTTTAGGAACACACTGTATATTTAAACAATATTTCCAATCAACCTTAAAAGCTAATAAAACGTTTAAATTTTAGATTTAGTTACTAAATGATTTTTTAGTATTGAAGAAGAAACTAAATGCTATATAGTTTAACGAAAAAATGAATTTTTTGGTTTTATCAAATTCAGTCCTGAAAATTAATATTTTCATAATATAATTATATCCAGTTATATGTATATGTCAGAAAGCTTGTATTTTTTAATACACTGTTTAGTAATAAATATCAATTCATATACTGTGTACATGCATGTGCATGTGTGTGTTCGAAAGTCCTTCCATCACTATGATTCTATATCATTGTTATTATTATTTGAATTTAATTAATAAAATAGAATTTAATATAATAATTTAAAGAAGTTGTAAAAACAATTTGAAAAAGCACAAAAAAATATGAAGTATACACTTCAGGACTGTCAATTAACAAATGTTATTCTTCCAAATAACATCTGTTAATCAGCAATCCTGAACTACAATTCCATCTACTGAACTACAATTAAGTATAATTTAACTTTACTTAAAATTATATGTATATTATATTAAATTATAATTAAATTATAATTATATATCACATATAATTTTAAGTAAAGTTAAATAAATTTTAAGTTAATTAAAAGTTAATAAAAAAAAATTAAATAATTAAGTTATAATTTAAAGTTAATTAAATTTTAAGTAAAGTTAAATAACATATATTACTAATTAGTAACTATATTATTTATTTAAGCTAGGTCACCAGAAAAAATTTTCAGGTTGAACAATTTTGACACAGTGCAATCTGTTGAATAGTTTATTAAATTTTGTCAATTATTGGATTACTCAATATTTAAAATATTCAGTGTAAAAAACATTGAATAGTCCAATTATTTAATTCAGAATGTAAGAAAGATCTTTGCCATTGTTGGTATTTATAAAAAAACAAATATATAAACAAATGAAAATATTTAAGATTTTTATTCATTCATTATAAGCAAACTGTTGGGCTTAATTTTTGAATTCATTTTTTAACATAAATAAATGAAAATATTTTTTGTTTAATTTTATTATTAATTTAACTGATATTAATATCTTATTTTTAAATAATAAAACATATTTGTATTGTATTTTTGTAATAAAATATTTTATATAAGCCTTTCAATGAATATGAAACCTGTTAAAATTAAAATGTTCTCAGTATAGGAGATCTCTTAAAATTTATAACATAGGGCCACAGTCATCTTAAATCTGGTCCTGATGAGCAGGATGTTTCATAAATTCATACTGAATTTCATTAAACTTTGCTTGTATGATGCCATCCATGTGACTAAGGATGGTCCTGCAAAAACCAGAACTCTTTTAGATAATATTTTCATAAATTGATAAATAAAGCTGGTCCTGATGAGCAGGATGTTTCATAAATTCATAATGAATTTCATTAAACTTTGCTTGTATGATGCCATCCATGTGACTCTAAGCATGGTCCTGCAAAAACCAGAACTCTTTTAGATAATATTTTCATAAATTGATAACTAAAGAGATATCTTATTTTTTAATAATAAAACATATTTGTATTGTATTTTTGTAATAAAAAAAATTATATAAGCCTTTCAATGAATATGAAACCTGTTAAAATTAAAATGTTCTCAGTATAGGAGATCTCTTAAAATTTATAACATAGGGCCACAGTCATCTTAAATCAAGTCCTGATGAGCAGGATGTTTCATAAATTCATACTGAATTTCATTAAACTTTGCTTGTATGATGCCATCCATGTGACTAAGGATGGTCCTGCAAAAACCAGAACTCTTTTAGATAATATTTTCATAAATTGATAAATAAAGTATCTGAAGTACTTGAGTTATCTGATTAAATACTGTATATGTCACATGAAAATATTACAAGATATATATTTTTATGTGACATATACAGTATTTAATTTGCCAGACATAAGAGGAAAATATGAAATCAGGGAGTTAACATAGCCTCTTGCAATGTAAATTATTATATCATGTTAATAATCTGTATAATATTTCTCTTAAGATATTTAACTGTCTTAAAAATTAGAATATATTTATTTTGGAATTTTTTTAAATATTAATGTTTTTAGCAAAATCACTTCTTACAAGTTAGTACAAAAATTTTGCATTGTTCATTTTAGCAACAGAATGAATTAACAAATTTTACAGATACTGATAAACATTATTTGTAGTCACTGTCTTTCTATTGTATGAAGTTTGATCTCTTATAGCTTGATTTAGAAGTATTATTTTAAAACTTGTTGTTGTTTTGTAAGTATCATTCCATAGATTTCATACTTTTAGCCATGCTTCTGTTTAATTAAAGATTTTCATTTAGTTATCAATTTATGAAAATCAAAAACTGACATAAAATTTTCCAAAAATAAATATTAAAAATTAATGTATTATTTATATGGTAAAATATATAATATGAGAGCAACTTTCCTTATATTTTAATGTTCTATAATGTGTTAATTTGTAATGTTGTATATATTTAAATTCAATACTGTAGCAATTTTCAATATATACATATAGAATTTAAGTGATGTAAGAATTTGCAAAAAAAAAAAAAGAATTTTAGTTTAAATTTATAACATGAATAAACAAAAACTGAAATGTAAATGTCATGGATCATTTTCATGAACCATGTCATTAATGAAATGTAGATTTCATCGATTCATTTTATTCTAAACAACACAAATGTTATCCATTTTTATGGATGACATTTATGTTGCTTAAAATAAAAAGAATCAATAAAAACAAATATTTCACAAACAGTTAAATTGCAGGCATTGTATTCAGAATTTTTAATTCAGAATTTTTCTTGTCAAATGAATCTAATAAAGACCAATTATATATTTTAAGAGACAATCTCTATCTAAAATTCAGCCAGTTTCAGCTGTACAATTTTATATAATAATTGTTGATGAATTATTTACCCAGTTCAATAATTTTTTCCGAGTTAAGTTTATAAATATTGATCAAATTTGACGATTTTGATTCGAATTCATCACTCTGACAGCATTTGCACATAACATGAATAGGTATTCTTCATTCTTGTAAATATTTTTAAGCAGAAAGATTTTTTATTGCAGCATTATTTTATATATGTTGATGTAAGTCATCTCAATGCATATTTGCATCGCGTCTTCTGCTTGCGATGAATCATCACTTAAATATATTATATTCAGTACGCCAAATAATAATTTTAGCATTTTCAAATTAAATATCAATGCATTTTTAGTTATGCATAGTAGTTAAGCACATTATTTTATTTTGGAAAGAATTAAATTGACCTGCCCTGAGAAACTGCATCGAATCGCGTACTATTGTCAATACAGCTTAATGCTTATTCGGGTAAGATTGCAATGTTTGCAAAACAAAGCAAAATTGGTAATGATCGAAAGGGGGGTTAAATCACGAAAACATCCCTAAAGAACCAGGAATCAGGGGCTAAAGATCAACTGCTAACGAGATACAGAGGGGTGAAGTTTTGATAAGTTTTCTCTTTGCTTCGTATAAAATGGCGCGTCGCGGCGCAGACGGCAGCGTCGCCAACATGATTAAGGTCTTTTGACTGATGATTAAAAATGCAAATCGACGGTACAATTGTCGCCTTAAACTGAAACACAGATCGAAAAGGGGCCGAAACACTCAAAATCCCTAGTGAACCAAAGGTCAAAGATCAAATGGTTACGAGGCTGGATTCTGCTTTTCACAGAATTCCCAAATATGATACCATTCGATAGATCTCATCAAACTGGTTAAAAATTATAATAGAATCATAGTCGAAAGCGGAACCGATTAGAAGATATTTCGAAAAATCTATCTCATAATTGGTAAACAAACCATGTACCGCTGCCATATTGAACGAGAAGTAAAACGTGACGTGACCATCATCGTAATGATGAAAACCTATTATAGTTTTACACATTGTTTTAAAAGCCAAATTACGTCGGGAATTTATTTTTACGATTATGTGGGTTATGATTTTATGCTGAAATCCATAAGTTACTTATGCAATTTATGGTTCATATATACATTAATATATACAGTAATATATATTTGCATCAAGATGTATAATTACATCTTGAAAGTGTTCTTGCCAAGGTGTTTAAATATAATTCTTGCGCGACATCTTCAAGATGTATTACAGTAAACTCCGGTATATCGTGCTCTCCTATAACATGAATTCATATAACGAAATCGCTCTTCTATAACACGAATTCGTGTAGTTTTATATCTCGAAAGTGTCGCGCAAGACACTGTCCCTTTCAAGATGGCGTCGCGCACAGGTATCGATATTTCGTTGTGATAAGTACTTTTTCATAAAGACACTTATCGGTTCCATTTTCGCGATTAATTTATATACCGATTTATTACAAGTAATATGACAAAAAATATGCAAAAATCTCGAATTCTGTGAAAAGCAGAATCTTGCCGTTTACGAGACATAGACCCGCAAAGTTCCGTTTGTTGCAAATGGCTCATGTGGTTTGACGTTGTGCCTGGCTTCGCTGCGGTCTGCCACGCAACGCATCCCGATCCCGTTCTCCACTATCTATGCCGCCTAGATGCCTCTATATCTTGTCAACGTTCGACCTTTGACTCGTGGTCCATTAGGGATTTTTTGCATGTTTCGGACCCCCATTCGATCTGTACCACTTTCGCCGTGTTTCGGTAAGGCGACAATGGTACAGTACCCGAATCGCTCTGTAGCTCGTTTCTAGATCGTTGAGTTCGTTCGTGATTGACCTTACACCCCTACTTCCTTAATAAGTTTTCGTGGTTTAGCCTCCCCTTTCGATCGGTACCAATTTTGCCTTATTTTACAAACAATTCGATCTTACCGCATAAGAGAAGCTGTAGGCTTCGAATCGAAGCGTAACCATTGTGACTGGCGGCGCTGCAGTCGGCGGCACAAAGCGCCGCGCCTGGTAGCTAAGAGATGAAATAAATTTTTACTGAAATACCGTTAATATTAACTTACTTTTTCTTTTAAATATTCAATTATTTTTTCAATTACTGCCAACGGAGGAATCGGCCTGAACTTTGCGTACTTAAGGGCATGGTTATAACCTTCGAAAAATCGATTCATACTAAACTGCTAACGATCAAGCTAAACATGCATACTTTGCTATTTTTCCATCTGACTATACTTGAGCCACCTAGCGAATTAAAACACGTTTCTTTCTTAGCAGAAGAGCGAATTTAACAAATTATTTAAAACAAACCTAAATCAAATAAAATATTAAAAAATTGGTTTATATTTTGTGAAATCAGTAATAATAATTTCATTTGACGACACGATTATTATTATTATTGTTGATTTCTGCTTGAGATGATTCATCATTAAAATACAGTATATAGTATAGTATTCAGTACGCCAAATAATAATTTTCAAATTAAATATCAACGCAGCTTTAGTTATGCATATTGTTTTTGTTTCGGAAAGAATTAAACTGACCTGCCCTGGGAAACCTCCTCGCAAAAGCAATTTACAACTAAAAAGAAATTTACTTTTTGGCAAAAAGTAAATTTCTTTTTAGTTGCAAAAGCTATCGATAGATGGCAGCACTCGTTATTCTTTCTTTTTATCTATACAGAAAACTCAAGAGAAAACTAGATTATTTCCTGCAGCATGGGTCCTCATTCCAGAGAAAATGTATAGTTTATCATAAAGTATTATGAAAAAAATTGTAAATGAGCAAACGGTAATTCTATTCTAGTGATGATATAATTTTTAAATAATTACTTTTTAATTATTTAAAAAATAATAATTAAAAAGTACGAAAGCGAAAATTTTTTTTTATAGAAAAACAATAAATAATATTGTAATTTTTTTGCAATGTATTTTACACGTATTTTTAAAGAAAAAATCTAAAAATTAATAAAAACAGTGATTAATTTAATTCAAATCATTATTTTGGTACAGTATTTTGAGTCAAATGCACAATCAAAATTTGACTATCATCTCGAAGCCATTTTAGTTTGCTTTAACTTCTTGGATAATTCTCTATAAACTTTTTGATAGTGTGTAGCCAGAGTCTGATTTACACGAATCGTGGCACTAAGCTATAGCATTAATAGCTCAAATGTATAAAATATTTAGTGAAATACGAAGTCTTTTGTTATCTGAGGGACTAATCTTGTCCAGCTTTTGAGTAAATCCTTCCCTAAGTGTAGCTAGATACTATACTATTTTTATGTTATTAATTTGCATTTGATTGAATATGCGCAGATAAAATTAAAGGATTATTATTTATTACTGTTCAGTATTTTTTAAAGAATTAATTTTTAAAATTTAGAGAGTAAAGTATTGAAACTGTGTTGCATCGAATCTCTAATCGTATTATATAAATCAATGCAATACACTTCGACAACGATATAATTTAGTATTGGAGAAGATCAGTTAGAGGAATGAACTAACTGCATTTAGAGAATTTTTTAAATAGATTTAAAAAGTATTTTCTCTCTGAAATCAGATTTTCATTCTCAACAACAAAGAAAGAATTATATTGCTACGAATCTAGGTGAAGGCAATTTTTCTGATAATCCTACTAAGGAACTCATTAGCATCAGTTCCTTAGTAGGATTACCAGAAATTTTACCAATTTCAATAGAAGTTTTTCGTGAATCTGATAAGGTATCGAAATTAAATTCGCCCATTTAAAGTATTTTCTTGATAACTTCAGGATTTTTTCAGAAAAATTAAGTGTTTTTCTGAAATATTCCTTGGAGATTTTCTTTCATCAGATTATTATTATTTTATCTAATCCGTAACACAGAATTATAGTATTTAATTTTTCCCTGAAAATTTTAATTTTACCTATAAGATGAAACTATAAAGTGATGAAAAAATAAATGAAACACCAAGTAACTGATAATGCGAAAATTATATTATTAATCTTGTCAGTTCTGATTTAAAATCCTCAAAAAAATTGCTTTAAAAACTTTTAAGTAGAAATTAAACTAAGTGTAAAAGCTTTATCTGTATCTCTAATGCGATTCTAAATTTATTTTATTTTTATTTTCCAAATATCTGTAAAGATAAAACAGATAAATTAGTTTTTAATCTATCAGATCTCAATCTTTTTGCATACTTTAAATGTGAATACTGTAAAATTCTTGAATTTTCTACACAATCATTTCTACAAAAGAAAGTTTAAAATATTAGCATCTCTTTTTTGACAGTTGGATGCAGCTGAAAAGAATAAATAAGCCCAGAATTTCTCCCATTAAAACATTCATAAGAAAAGTAAATTTTTAGTTTGTTTAAACATTTGCACTACCTGTAAAACTAAGTGGAAAACACTTTAAAAAATTAATAAATTTCGACATTATCCTGGAATTTTTTACTGATTAATCGTTCCCGCAGTTTGATAAACGTGAAAACCTGCAGAAACGGAAATGTATGAGCAAACAGAAACCTCGTTATATTCTCTTTCCACTTCTTAAACATGACAAATGTGTATCCAGGGTTGACTGTACGACTCTTCCGTTAGAAGCTGACAAAGACTTCTCTTCAAGCGAAATACTATCCTCCATTCAATGTATTGCTTTCCGAGGCCAAAGAAACCGTCTTCTGAATGAAGCAGCTATCACCGACAAAGGATCGACTGAGTTTATAGCGTCCAAAATGATTTGTTAGCTATCTACCGAAAAAATTCCTCCCGAAAACATGAATTAGCCACATCGATCAACTTCGTCTGTTTGTTTTTTTATCTTGTTTACTTAACCACAGTTTTATTTATAGAATCAGGTGGCACTGTTTGAATTTTGGGAAAGGAATTAAATGCATAATCGATCTGTGGATTTTTTTTTTATTTAATTCTTTTTAAAACATTAAATTGTATCTTGAAATTAAGATAAGTTAATTAAGTCACCCGTTGCCGTTGTGAAGAACGAAATAAAAGTAGTTTATGCCAGGTAAAAATATTAATTCAAACAATTCTTTTACCTGGTGAGTGGACAAAAACGCTGTATGGTGACAGCCTTAGACCCTATTCCGACATCGTACATGCCAGTTCGGAAGAGGCGAAGTAGATGAATTGACCGGACATACTTTGCCTGTCAACTGAGTCAAAGCGGAGAATCTGCCGACAAAGTGAAGTACACGTGGAAACCACATGGTTAGTCCGACTAACACTATCGAACCTAGCATTCTCGCGCAGTACAACTTCTCTAAGAGAAGAAATCGCATTCCTATTGGTCCAGTCGAATGTCGTCGAGTAGCGTGATTTACGACGAAATCGCCTACCGACTTTTTGAAGTGGTTTAGGCAGAAAAGCGATAGATGCTGCCACCTGTTGGAGTCCCTTAGCTCGAATTTTTTTTTCGCCATTTATCTCTAAAAATTTGTTCCTGAAAATCCGGAGGAAACTTTTTATCTCGTACAGCAAAAAATTTCGAAAAAATTGTTAACCAATTTGCATCATAATTTTTTAATTCCGAAGTATTTTTTTAATAATTCTCTTTAATATTTTATTAGTTCTATTGAATATGTATTTTACTATTATAATTTACATATAGTCTAACTAAACACTAAACGTACTAAACTACTGAATATTCAATGTGTTAACTGAGACAAGCGAACGAAAACAGGAAATTTTAAAAATACAGTCTACAACAAATTTGATAGTTTCCTGTTTTCTCTTAATTATTTATTGTTAATCGTTTATAATTCATAGAAAGTGGATAATAGAATTGTTAGTTCAGAAAGAAAAAATAAATTTTCTAATCATTTAAAAGATTGCAGAAAACAATTTTATTTGATCTTTAAAACGAAAGATATATGTATTTATAGAATATTGTTTTCTCCTTATAATCAGTAAACACATTAGCCATTTATTCATGCTATTTGTATTTTTTTATCTTCTAGAGAGATAGAATTTAAATTAACAGAAAATATATAAGCCCTATAAACTAACTAACTGAACTAAACTTAACTGTTTCTCGACTCGTAGAGTAAAAATTCTATCAATAGAATGAATTAAAGCATAATTATGATGAAAAATGGTCCTGAATGCTTCAAAATTTATAAGCTATAATAAAAATAAATTTAATTGAAAGAATAATTTTCTATGATAACATTGAGATCTATTATCTTTTCTATTTTGCTGTAAAAGCAAGATCCGAAGACACTTTTCGATCATTTTAGTGATGCAATAGCATATTTAAGATTAAATTTCTTTATAATTCAATAATAAAAAGCATATTTTACATATTTTTCTTTGCTCAGCACTTATATATTTTTTTTTTTTTTTTTTTAGGAAGCGAATAAATGTTTTAATAAATTTGTGAGAATCTTTATATCGAAATGTACCCATCTTCGAAACTTTTAAATAAATGAATCTAATGAATATTCAAAATTCTTTATGCTAAGTTTACTAATGGCAGAAGAGCGAAGAATTAAAAATATTTTAATACCATTTTTCTATAGAGAAACAGTATTGAAAACCGGAATTCGGATCTCTAACATTTTATTTTAAACAAATCTGTCATTATTATTATTTTTTAATTTCGGGTTCAGACATTACAAATATTTAATATAAGATTTATCAGTAGAAATTTTATTCATATATCGAATCTCTCAATCTAAATCGAATTTAAATATAGGATATACTCTATTCTATGCATTTAATTAAGGTAAGAACAATACTAGCGTATAGAATGCTGAGAGAAATTACAAATTCTTAAACTGAATGCTAGCCTAATCGTGATATAATAGCAGTTTTATGCTTACTTGATATTTTTCATTTATCAGTGTTATTAGTTAATGTTATAAGTAATTTTATTCTATTACGATAATACTGTATATATTTTTTCTATAGTTTCTATTATTTGCTTGGAAATGAACATTGAAATGAAAGTTTTCTTTTAATCAATTTGTTTAATCGATTCTAGAAAATAGCGTATGCATTAAAGTTATCATTATAATTTAAAATTTTTTTATTCCTACTTTCATGAAGTAATCTGTTATTAGAAGATTGGCTATATTCTGATTAAACCGAACCACTAAGGTTTATGTGCCAAAAATGGATAGAAAATTCCTTATTTATTAATTAATAGATAGTTTATTTTATAAGCATGAAGCTTATATAGCTATAAATCATGTTTAAAATTTTTTTTATTTTTAATAAAAATTAGTTTTTACGCACTGTATTCAGTTTAATGTTGCAAAATATTCACGAGAAAAATATCTTGCAGAACATTGAGATTTTAGAGGGTTGTTCTTTATTATGTAAGATATAGATTTGAGATTTCTACCTGATTCTGTTATAAATTGATATAGATGTAGATGTAGGAAGGGGGGAGCTTTCACAGTCCTAGCACTGCGACCACCAATGATCTATTGTGCACCCCCAACAAAATCATCCCAGAAGTCCTGTCGTAATCACGAAAGGCAGTATCTTCTTCAATGGGACTGTAGCCAGATCTTCTGGTGCAGGGAAATGCAACCTAAGAAGATCATACGTTAGCCATGAAAGGGCCACACATTCACACAAAATGTGAAGAGGAGTTTCATCCTCATCCTGAATCTACAAATAGGGGTGTTGGCAATCCCAATTAACTGAAGATGTCTTCTAAGATGACAGTGCCCTGTAAAGAGCCCTGTAACAATCCTAACTTCATTCTTTTGCAGTGAAAGCAACTCTTTAGTTCTCTGCATGGAGAAACCCAAAACAAGAGCCTTCGCCTGCCTAAGACCAGGAGTAGACCTCCAATAAATGAGATGCTGGGCTATCAACCAGTCCCTGACAACCCGCCCAAACGCATCAGGTCTGATGCCCAGGACAGGCTCAGGTCCAATATAAATTGATGAATTTCAAAAGTTTAAAAATTCGTTACCTTTAACATATTTTCTGCAAGTGAAAAATAGACCTACACTATGTTTATTTGAAAAATTCTTTGTTTGTCAAAAATATATGGATATTTATGGATTTTTTATTCTTTTTTCTTTTTATTTAAAACAATATTTTTACCTATAAGTAAAAGTAACTGTTAGTAAATCTAAGTTGTTGATTTTAAATTTTGAATTCGAATTGTACATCACGACTGAGTCTCTCTAAGGAAAATATTAATGAAGTTAGGGATGACAAATTATATAGCGAATAGTGTTCAGATGGATATAGTTGATTTTAGTATATGGTCGTTGATTAATCTTACGATAATACTATTTAATGCAGTCTAAACTTGGCATTTATGGAAACCAACATAGAACGACTCGGAGTTGTCGAACATCTGGATTATATGGTGGTTAAAAAGAATGCAACTTTGCCAATTAGAGAGAAGATACTGGTGAGTCGACACTGGCATTTGTATACAGTTGTCATTCTGAATCATTAATAATTTAATCATCGATCGCGTAACCATCCGAAAGAGAAACTATCAGGTGGAGCTTTATCACTGACCTTCCCGCTGGGAAAATAAACAGAGTCGACACAAATGTCACCGAAATGGGAAAACAGTTGACAAATTGTTTGGACTGCCTGTTAAACCACAAAGTTTAAGGTTACAAAAACGAGTGCGGTCAGCGGTGGTCAATTAAAGGATACTAGACCTTAAATCGCCTTATCTTTACCGTCTTTTCGACGCCTTTGAAAATTATTTACGTGAAACATCGATACAAAACTTTAATTATTATAACCAGAAAGGACACTCTATTAAGCCTTCTTGTTTAATAAGAAATATGTGGCATTTAAATAAGCTAGAGATGCTACTATTCTACAGATTATCAATCCTTAAGATATAAACCTTAAGACTGATTGATTGATGCAACCTTAAGATATAGCCTTAAGGCTATAGCTTAAGATCTTAAGGTATCTATAAGGTATAAGTAATAAGTATCTTAAGGTATCTATAGCTTAAGATCTTAAGATTGCATCTTAAGATATAGCCTTAAGGCTTATCTTAAGGTTGTCTCAATCTCATCCTTTATTGGTGATTTAGCAAATGTAATAGTTGAGACTACAAATACTGATTGATGCCATAGATAGATAATAAATTTAATACTACTACCATAAACTAGCACCGTAAGTTATTTTCTCTCATGCCTGCATGGCCTACTATCCAGTTAAATAATCTACTCGATCAGTTTCTAGAATTATTTAACTGAATAGTAGGCCACAAACAAATGGCAAACTAATAAAAAAAAAAATTAATATTTTGAAAGTGTGGATCGAAACACAAAAGGATTCAGATGACTTACATTTGTTTTGTGACAACAATCACGGGAAAAAGGGTTAGGAAATGGTGGCCGGCTGCCAGTTAGATTGGGATATAGGAGTCGCAGACGCATGCGTTAAGTAAAACAAATAAAGTAAATGGGGAAGGTAAGTACACAAGCTAGCGTGTCGCCAGATGGTAGCGGGCAGCGTGTAAGACGATACCACGGGAGCATCATTTTTCACCCGGTCTCGACACCGAAATTAGGTCTCCACCACGGAATATCTACTACTCTTTCTTTGTCGGTAGACGGGAGTTAGGCCTACTTATTAACCCTAGACGGCCTTTGTGCTTGTCCCCCGGCCGCCTTTCCGGCCTGGTCACGTGACAACACGGGCGATTTGGCTCGTTCCGAAAGCGGTACTTTTTCGGCCGCTCCGCCCACAACTGGAGCCCCAGCTGCCAAGAATGGACCAAAGGCGGATACTCGGAAGAATATACAATTAATGCGTTTATGTCCATCAAAATATTTAGAGAGGAATATTTATAATCCTTTCTATACTAATAATCTTCCAGATGTTGGCCACCGGTAAATTAAGTCTTCTGGGGACTCGCTTTTTCCAAAAGTCTATTTCCGAGAACTTTTGTAAATTTAGAAACTGTTGTGGGACTATGTAAATAACCTGAATATGTTCTGGTTATAAATGAGTTTGGTTTTGGGTCTTGTCCTAATTGTCGCGTAAAACTTTTCTTAATAGTTGCCGTGGGATTAGATACTGAAATATTCTTATAAATCACTCCACCTGTTTTCTCATCATCTGTTCTCTGAATGACACAACTTCTTAACTGCCGTCTACAAGCGAATCACTTCTATAATTTAGATTATCTCGTTCGTAAGCTCTTTAATTAATAGTTATAATCTCAAAGTTTCTTTAAAATAATCTGCAAAGCCTTATTCGGTTCCAATGAATTTTACAATAGAAAACCTTTTAAATTAATTTAAGCCTACAAGCGAATCACTTCTATAATTTAGATTATCCCGTTCGTTAGCTCTTTAATTAATAGTTATAATCTCAAAGTTTCTTTAAAATTATCCAGATTAGCAAAGCCTTATTCGGTTCCAATGAATTTTACAATAGAAAACCTTTTAAATTAATTTAAAGCCTATTTTTTTCCTCCCTACATTCTTATAAAATTATGTTTCTAACTGCACAAAATGAAATTTAATATAAAATTTTTCGCATTTCATAAGTTTATCTTCCGAAACCATATTTAGATTAATAAGTTTGTCTTTATATAACTTTGCATAATTCACTTTGCAGTATTTATAAAGTTTAAAAACATTAAGTTTGTCTTTATATAACTTTGCATAATTCACTTTGCAGTATTTATAAAGTTTAAAAAATTGTTCATTCTAGCATATAAATGATAGTATTTAATATATATAAACATGTAAATTTGTTAATCGGAATATTCGACTAAATTTGTACGGCAGACTCCCAATCGAGTTACAACGAACTGCTTAAAAATGCAAAATTGTAATGAATAAAATTTCGATAATATTTGTGGATTAATATATTCTAATGAGAATTTAGACATTTTGCACTGTTGCAATCACTTTTCTGTGATAATATTCCTCAATCAATTGTTATCAATCAAAACCAAACAATTGTTTTTAAGTATTTTATAGACTTATGATCACCCCATAAATGGAACAGTTCTGAAAAAGTTACCATTTAATTTTAAGTCTATATAGCCAGTTTATATCATGTAAGTTAATATAATTTCATACATATTCGTTTTCTTATTACAATGTTCTCAAATTTATAGGAAAAGAAATATAATTTTTCTTATAACAACATAGTCATAGGTAGGATTCTACTTTGATTGCCTCGCGTTGTCGCGGCGCCGCGCCGCGTGCACATATTATAGTCGATGTTAATATGTATGTGAATGCATATTTAAAATATAAATGCTTTTTCCGCTGCTCGATAAAATGTTAAATATGCATTCACATTCATATTAACATATACTTTATCAAACACGATAAAAGCAACAGGCATTAAGGCGCGCTATAACGCGATATTCATAAACGCATCGCACTAGGACCAGACGCGAAAACGCGAGGTAGTCAAAGTAGAATCCTACCTATGACTATGTTGTCATTTTTTGGTACCTCGCGTTTTCGCGAGGTACCAAAAAATGACATTTTTCATTAGTATGCAATACTGTATTCGGCATTTTATTCGAAGATCCATTAATTCGCCTGGAAACGATGACAACAGCTTTTTTGAAAACGCGAGGTACCAAAAAATGACATTTTTCATTAGTATGCAATACTGTGTTCGGCATTTTATTCGAAGATCCATTAATTCGCCTGGAAACGATGACAACAGCTTTTTTGATCAGTTTTATTCAAAAAAAAAAATCTGGAAAAGCGAATTTAATTGCAGAATAGAAATCAAAAGCTTAAATAAAAATTTTAATTTTTCAGAATAATTTGCATATTACTTTGCAGAATATTTCCTAATCTACTCTTATTCTCGTAGGCATAAAAAGGTCTGTTCTAAATCCGAGTAATTATAGTTTTATTTTACTTAAATTTAAAACGGTATCAAGTATGCTTCTATTTTATTTAAAAATTTACAATGGTATGGTAATTGATACTATATTAACAATAGAAATTTTATTAATTTTCATTCGATTTGATTTAATGAATTTTATCTCGAAATTAAGTTTCAGGTATCTCGATTGAATGCTGCCTTTCTCTTTTAACACTTTGCACCATCGCAATTGCTCCTTCATAGATTTGACTGTGCTCTTCTTTGCCTATGAAGATTATTGTTGGCTTTCCAAATTCATTTAATAAGATAAAAATAAAAGAATAAAATGAAACGGAGAGAAAATTGCAGATAATTATGCTCAAACTTTCGCTGTTTATCAAGGACTTTAGTAGTAAGTTAATCAAAATCATTAAACAAGTATATGTGCAAACGTATTTATTTTAGAAAAATAGGTTAAATTAACATAGAATTAATAGGCTAATGAATTTTTAGGTAATTTTTTTACTGGCCGAGTTGGAATTTATACTTGAAATAGCCGTACCATATCGTAGTTGGTGACATAGAACCGACTATTAACAAGGTTATACGAGTATAAATGGCTAAGTAGGCTCAGAAGTATATATTTTTTCATTTTCCCAAAATAAACTGCCATATCTTGACATTCGGCTACGTCCGTACAAACGCTTCATTGTGTATTATCGATATCAAAGTCACTAAAAAAGAGCGTGAGGGAGGGAGGAAAAAAAAGAAACATCATTAACAAACGTTAAGATCGGTAGACGGATTTTGGAGAAAAAGACTTGTATCTGTCTCCCGCAATTTCCAAGAACTAGTAAACCCAATATCCTTTGAGGGAAGAAGAGAATCATTCACAACCATCCCCTTGTCGGATCCCCCGTTCCCCCGTGGCCCTTGTAATTGACTGTTGGGGAGATAGTTGGATCTGAAATGGCCGGATCACGTGTGTAACGATGATAAAAATTATCTCAACGCCTTGTTGGTGTCAGGGTATTTATAGTTTTGGATATCAACAGAGTCTCATTAGGGTTTTACTTGACATGACGGGTTACCTTTAGTCGGGTGGAAAAGCTCTCTGGTGGTCCCATTCACGGACTAGTTGGCAAAACGGAGACGTAGTTGAGTCTCTGTGACTGTCTAACATTTGTGGTATGTACTCGCTCCGAAAAATTGGAATCTAGCCGATATCACACGCTCTTTCCATTTAAAATAATTGTAAGAGCGTGTAAAATTGTCTGACTGAACTTAAAATTATAAGATAATAAAACGCATTTTTATAAACACAAATTTTATTTACTAGACATCTACATAGGTCAATAAATAACACCCATATTCTTACATTGAAACAATAATAGATTAACTAATAGAGATCAGCTTCCAATTGAACCACTATCGATAGAGAGGAAGCTTCGTAAGTTTACAATAATAATAAAACTAAAAATGATAGGAATACGGACGTCATTTCTTTAAGGTTAGGTATGTTTTTCACACGTAAGGAACTACATTCAGGGCAATCGTTCCATTTATGGTAGGAGAATTTATTTTAATGTCTTCAATATAGATGCTAGAGATGAGAAAAACGAGTTTTCAGGATGGTTGACCAATTTTTAAATATCAACCGAGTGGCTGTCGATGAGCCGTAAATCCTTCAGGAATGGCCTACGTTTTATGAAGTAAGATAATAAATTCCTTTAAATTACTAAGTTTACAAATTAGCGATTAAGGATTTCAGAAACTTATTATTTTTGTCAGTAATCACCATTTCTGATTTTTGAAAATACTTTGTGATTATAATGGCAATTAGTAAACCGCCTTTTCCTAGCAATCTTGTCAAAGTAGTCTAATGTGAAAATTAATTATTTATCTTAATTTTATTTGGTAACCTCTGATATTAAATTTCAAATCTTCAGACTTCAAGATACATTGTCAATAATTTTTTTTTTTCTTATTACTTCGGGACCGTTATCATTATATTGAGATTCATTAGCGACTCGAATTTAAGTTGGAATAATGAAAGTTCATTCGAAGAAAATACAGAAAACGAGAGAACCAACTAAAAAAAATGAGAAAGCTCTTTATGGATAAGTTATATCTGTAAAAATTGGGCGCATTTTCGTATATAAAAATTGTTTACAAGTGAAAAAAAAAGATAATTATTTTGTAAAGAATCGAAAAAAAATCCAAATTCAGTTTTGGAATGTGATAAAAGCGAAGCGATGATGCCGTTCCTTGGTCCTGATTTTATCATTACAGTTTTCCACATATTTATGAAAGCATCATTCAAAACTGTTTTAAGAATATTTTGGATAATACTTTTAAAAATTTTTAATCTAATCTATCCACGTAACGGCTATTCCTGACAGATATTCTAAGTCGAGTGCATCTATGTCTGTGTACTACGAATCGCTTATCTATACCCGTCTCTACTTTAAAAATAACCAGATAAAAAACTGTATTTTTTAGTAAAAATTTACATAAAATTTCAGAATTTTTAGTTTGATACAAAGTGATGATCTTAAACTATATAAATTACTCATTAATTTTTTTAAATTTAGTTCTAAGGGCCCATTTATTAAACAATCTCTTCAGATTTATGGTCAACCGAGAAGAGAACGATAAGGCACTTCTTCCAGTAGGATTATCAATTAAATACACACTAATATTTTTAAAAGATAAGCATTGACTATTAACGAATTATAAGCATGATAAAAAAAAGGTAATTCTCAGATGAGAAAAATTAATCTAATAATAAAAAATGTAAAAAGATGCAAAATATTTTCATTAAAAAAAAAAAAAAAAAAGCAGTAGGATTAGCAATTAAATACACACTAATATTTTTAAAAGGTAAGCATTGACTATTAACGAATTATAAGCATGATAAAAAAAGGTAATTCTCAGATGAGAAAAATTAATCTAATGATAAAAAATGTAAAAAGATGCAAAATATTTTCATTAAATAAAAAAAAGAAAGAAAAAGATGGGAACGTGCCCGGCACAGTTGATTTTCGATGCATTTGGCTTTCCAGTGATTTTATTTATTAGTTCCATAAAATAACCAAAACGGAGACATCCAAAAACTAGGTAGAGATTCTCAAATGGCCGTAGATGGAACCGTCGACGTTAAACCGTGTGTTGTCACCAAACTGGGTATGGCGGGTGGCGACCCGTTGGAACCGGGATGGTGGTGGTGGTGATGATGACTCTGCAAGTACATGTAGTAATTATAGTTTTGCGCCGTGGCCAACTGTCCAAAAGGCGCGCTGCCAGACACCGTGACGGAAGCGGTGGGATGCGACGGACGAAATCCCACGGCCGCGGAATGGCCTAGCAGATCAGTGACAGCGTGTGGAGAGGGCCAACTCCTCAAGGCTGTGGCGGGACTCCCTCCGTTAGTCATTCCAGGCACAGCGGTGGTTTTGGCACTGGAGCTCATGTTCAGAGCGGGTACTGGCGTGGGTGACTGCGATGCTTGAGACTGCGACGGAGGAGCGGCAGCGCACGGGTATGGATAAATGGGATTATACAGATGTCGATGGTGCTCTTTAACAGCCGTGTCGACGAAACAATGTCCGTTAAGATGTCCCGATACCCCTATCTTGTTGCGTAGTATGCGACTGATGCTGCTGACTGAAGGAACGTTATACTTGTCGCAGATGCCGTCGGCCAAGAGACGATCTCTGATTTCCCAGGCGAAGATTCCGGGATCTTTCTGCTTCAATTCTCTGATATAAGCCACTACTTTTGGCGTAGTGACTCTAGGTTTGCTTCCACCGATGGCACCGGGTAGAATGGAACCAGTTTCGTGATACCTGGCCAAGATCTTCGAAACGCATCCGTGTGACACTCGCAACTGTCGACTGATGTCGCACGGACGAACTCCCAATTGAGCTAACTCCACGATCCGTAAACGTATAGCATTGGGTAATGGACGTCCATTGACGAAGACTCCGCCCAACTGGTTGACTTCGCCGTAAGTCTGGGTATCTGAAAACAAGAAAAAACACGATATAAAAATATCGATAAATTAATTAAATGCAAAATTTATATAAATATATATTTAAAGTTCTAACTTCAACACGAATGTTAAACATTTATACACACAATCACTATTATTCTAGTTATGCTATCTTCATAATGATATTCTGAGTTTCTAGCATATATATTTGTGAAAATAATCATCTCTTCTTCTATTAATTACATTATTTAATGTAATTAATAAAAGAAGAAATGAATATTTTAAACAGAAATAAATTCCCTTTGATGATAAGCCCAGGTCTTGGAACATCGGTATGCATCTTTTTCGTTTATTTTAATGATCTGATCAGGACGTATAAGTAATTTTAAGTCTATTTATTCCGGTGAAAATTTTTAAAAAGTTATACTTTAAAATTATATGAAAGACATTTATATGAAAGATACGGAAACCTAAGCATATTCGCTAAATAGTTGTTAGAAATCCTACAGGCCTAAATATAAAATCGGAAATGGATAGATTTCGAAATGAATGACTTTTAAAAATAATTGGAGATTTGTAGAAGTTTCTATAGTGGACTTTCGATTTTGCGAACTCGTATGGACCCCCCAAAAAAGTTCCATTATTATTAGGGACTTTTTGGAACCAACTAAACAGTTCGTAAAGTAGAGGTTCGTAAAAACGCGAGTCCACTGTATTAGGTTAATTTTCTTTCTGTAGACTCGCTGATATTCAAACCAATTTTTGAATATCAGCGAGTCTACAGAAAGAAAATACTTCTCTCGAATTTTTACTTTCACTAGGGGAAACAAACATTTTTACTTTCACTACAGTATTTTTACAGAAAGAAAATACTTCTCTGGAATTTTTATTTTCACTTCTTTAATGGTAATGTGTCGTTTTTATCATAGACTTGATGTAAATTTTATCAACATTTATCTTACGGAAAAATTAATTAAAGATTAATTTAATTTATTGTTATCTGCTTGGAAATTATAAAGTTTTCTGTTCTACAGAGAATAGAAAGTTAGATAAAACTTATCTTAATTCAAACTTTCCCGCCATCTTCTTATATATTGAAAATCTTCTAATTTTGCTAAGAGTTAGACATTAATTACGTAGTTTGATTGAAAAAAATTGTTAAAGCTTATTCTATTGTGCCATTCTGTAACTCTATATCAATTTTTTTTCTTTTTTTTTGTTTCGTTACGCTTTTGGCTGTTCTTTCCTTTTTCGCTCGATAATTATAAGTTAAGATTTCTTTAAACTCTTCCAATTAAAGTAAATCATCGTATTTCAGATGAAGACTATATATAACTTGCATTTTAAATTGAATTAGATGGAGTCTATCTTAGTTTCTCGAATAAATATTGAATAAAATAGAATTTCGTTTTGAACCTATCTGATTTCCGTTTTATTAAATTTGGAATTGTAGAGAGTTATATATCTCTTAATTGAGAAAGTTTATCAATTTTTTCTTTTCCTGTTTAAAATAACGATAGATAATTTCTTCTCTACATTATTTTAATAACTGTTTATTAGAATATTAATTAATTATTGGTCATTCTACTCGCTCTCTTCAATAGAAACTGGCCGATATTCCTTTAATGTCTTTGTTCACCATATTAACTTGCCATACAGCATTAATTTTCGATTAAAATTTTATAATTTTGCCGTTAAATCTAAGATTTCTTACATTTTTTACATTTATATCGAATTAATTTGTTCGACATTTTCCATGAATCCAGATAAATTTAAGCATTACAGTCATAAAAAAATATATATATGCGTTTTTAATCTTTTATGGCTCTTTAAAAAATTCTTTCTCTTATGTTCTTCTTTTCAGAATCGTTCAGTCTTCAGATTTTCTTGTTTTAATTTTCATTTTCAGTACTATTTTTATCTTCGAGGAAAAATGCGATATGCATTTCTCGTTATATAAACAATAATCGAAAAGCAAAATCTCTTTTTTTTTTTTCTTCCTCCATCATTGTTTATCAGAAATTTCACCCTTTCTAGAAATGTTTAATTTTTCGAATACTCGATGTAATATTATTCTCTTTACGTGTTTCCATTCCAACTCTAAATATTCCTTTTATTATTTTAAGCAGTTTATTTTGATTAAAAATAATTTTAAATGAAAATACTTTCCATTGCAACTCTTATTTCTTCAGTAAGGTCCACGTTTTATTATGTAAAGATCATATTTTATGTAAATAAGTGTTTTAATTAAAAGAAATCTTTAAAAATGCAAACTAAATATCTCTATTCACATTTTAAAGTTCTTTCCTTTTAGCATTTTGAGGATTTTATTGTTAATTTTATATTCATATATTTCTTTTGCAATAATAATCAAATTATAAAATAATTTGTTTCTTCTCTCTTTTAATATTTTTATTAACATAAAATTATTAATTATATTTCTACAAATTCCCATCTTATTAATTAATTATATTATATAAGCCATACACTTATTTTCCTAGTAAATTGCTGGCAAGAAAATTTATTTTTTACCTTTCTACACTATAGAATTTATCCAAAGTCTCAATATGTTTCTCTATTTTGTCAATACTATTGTCGCAAGTAAAATACTGTATTCACCTTTAAAATGTTTGTATAAATATTTGAATAAAAGTTTAATTAAAATGAACTACAAGACAAAAACAAAAAATACAGTGGATTCCCCGTACAAAGCGGGAGATACGTTCCGCGTTATACGAGACTAGCATTATCAGACGATTTTATGCAAATTTCCGAATTCTAACATTGATCGCATATTACTAATGAGATTGTGCTTTAGTTTCGAATATGATTTTATTGTGTGCAGAGTGTGCTTCTTTAAAACAAGTTAATTATTAACTTGTTTTAAAGAAGTTTTTTTTTTAATAAAGGAAAAAAAACGAAACAGAATATGGTAACTAAATTAAAAATATATATATATTGTATGCAAGTAGACCCCAAATAACACAGATTCCGAAAATGCGGATTCGTATAATCCGACGAAAAAATTGTTAAAGTTGTCATGGAAACGAAGCAAACATCGTTTGGTTTTTATAACAATCAACGGATATTGTAAGTAATAGTAAGTAATGTTAAAAAAATTTATCTTTTGCGTTATACGGGACTGTTTATAGCGTTGCATGAATACTATAACTTGACGACAACATCGGAAATCAGTATTAAGTCTATGGTATACCATACACTTAATACTGCCTTCCGATGCTGTCAAGTTTTCATCGCGTTATACGGAAGTTTACTGTATTAAAGTTTTTAATATATTTATTTTTAAACATTTCAAATAAAATGCTTCAGAATTCAGCAAATAAAAGCTTTCTTTGTGGAAAAAAATCAACATTTCGTTGAATTTTACACAAAATAGTATCTATATTAACGTGCATTTTATTAACAACACATTCCTGTTTATTTCGTTTATATCAAGATACCATGATAGATGTACGACATAATTAATCTCTGGAAATTTTTCTTTAATTAGTCTAGGACGGTGATGGCAAATCAATAGCATACGTGCCAGTTTGGCAGTCGTGAAATTTTTAGTGGGAATAAATTTCAGCATTTTGAAACTCATTTATGTGCTTCGGAAAATATAAATAAAAGCTATATCTACAAATGTAAATATTTGCGCTTTACTTTAGTAATTAGTTTCGTATCTACATCGGCACGTACTACATATGGCGCGCCATGTTATATAATGTCGCCTGATTTTCTTAATTTTGATACGCGAAAGATTTTCGATTTTTCCTAACTACCCTAGAAGAGCTACTTTGTTCTCTCTTATTTTAATTTTTTCCTCCAGATGATTCGAGTATAATAGAAAATTTTCTTAATGATAAACATATTCTACTGCTTGTTTAAAACATTCACAATAAGCAGTAAGCTTTCTACACAATAAGCAGTAAACCAGTAGGTCTATCTACATCTCATTTATTGAAAAATGCAATATAAAAATCTAAGCTTAAATTAAACACTTTCTTGCTTTAAAGTATAAGAATCATATTCCTGTATTTAGAGACAATTATTTTAATTATTTTTACATAGAAATTTGAAAATATTTAATATTTGTTTGATATATTCTATTGTCATATTTTAGAATTTGACAATATAATAAGCTTTAGCAATATTTTTTTTTCGTTCAAACTACTGCAGATTATGCAAAATCTGACTTACATAAAGCAAAACGACCATCCATTTTTCGTCTAAGAAGATTACGGGAAAGATTGGATCAGAATTGAACAGAGAATAGATGAATTTTACTTTAGTAAGATTCATTTATTCTTCTGTTCTTTATGGAGAAGAAACTCAATAATTTACAGAAAGAAACCAATAAATTAAATAAGTACGGATAAGATTTAAAACAAAAATATGATAACAAGACCGAGAAAGTGAGCCTAATAGAAACTTATTCTCAGCTATATCTATATTGCTCAAATTTCCAATAGTTTTAAACATTTATTCATTTCGAAATCTATCAATTTCTAATATTCTGAGCCCAGAATATAGAGCTTCTGAGTTCAGAATATGATTAAATTAAATTCTAAACCAAGAATATACCATAATAGAGAGAAATATTCCATCTTGTGATTTTTGCAGTTATAAGCCTATGATTGTTAATGAGAAACAGATTTGTCCAATATACAGGTATAATAATGATAATTTAATTAAAACAAAGTATAATTAAATTTTTAGAGCTATAGTACATTGAATCTTTGAGCTAATTTAACTATCTATAAATTTTAGTTTATCGAAAGTAAATTGTACAATATTAGGATTATTATTATAATTATTTCTTGCCAATCAGCAAATCAAAGAGAGAAAATCTGTTCAAATTCTCAAAATATTTTTTTGTTCAAAAAATTTCATTATATTTATTTTTCAGAATAGATTCATTAACCTGTTTCCATAATCGTTCCAGTTTAATACTTGCTGACAAAAATATCCTTTCCCAATGAACACAGAAAATCATAGAATATCCATCATGGTGATATAAATAATCACAATTTGTTAACTATAATTATTGTAATAAATCATTGCATCTATAACGATGGGCAATAGGAACAATTACTCCCACAGCATCATAAAATGCTGCTGGAACGTAATCTCGGAATGAATGTTAAAAGAATTCTTCCGATTTATCAAATATTTTCAATAGCACTTAAGAAAGACTTAAACTGCATTAATTAAGCTATATAACAGGAGTGGCCGAACTACGTCTCTTTGGTACCTTCAATGTGGCTCCATACCATGAAAGTTAATAGTAAATATGAAGCAAATGCTTATTTAAGTTGAATAAATACAGATATATTATTTTTTTTATCTATTGTAAACAGTAGTATGCATTTATACGAAATAATTGCATCTGAAATAAACAATTCTTGAAATCATTAATTAAGATTACCCGAAAAATTGATGCTGTTCTCACTGATCCAGAAAGAAATGCGGCTTTCGGGTACACTCAGCATAGAACAACTTCCTTTATTAAAAGAGAGAAATCTCCATCAAACACATGTGACTGTTGATCACCCATTTTAGAAAAAGAGATACCTTGACAAAAATATAATCCATGAAGATGGATCTGGTTAACAAGAACACTGACGATGATAATGCAACAGTCTCTAGTCTCTAATAAAAAGTCTTTAGTCCTTTGATTGGAATTCGATTCCTGGAGTACACGGAGGATCCAGACGATACCGATGTTTCGCACTGTCTTCTTTTTCTCAGTCAAGAACAAATAAAATAATCTGGATGACTAAAAATAGATAATGGCGGAAAATAACAGACAACCTCGTAGAACAAGCGGAAGCTGGCATTGGTCAAAACGTTGTGTTAGGACGGGCGGCGACGGGTAGGACAAACATAGCAGTGGACCAAGTGCCGATCGAGGGCGGCAATGCTCTTATATACCCATTGACCTTTTCTGACCCCTTTTTCCCCAAGGAGAGAATTCAGATGTTTACTTCTCGAACATTCGTTGAGTCAGGTGTCCGATTCACGACTATCTGGCAGACACTTGATGTAAACATTGTCAGCGATTTATTAGGACTGAGCGAAAGTCTACTGACCAATCGAAATACAATTCGTAATGTTGTCGTATTTCTAACATGTTTGTTTTGAGAGAGCACCTTGCCTTTTTTCCCAGATGTCTCTCTCTTGTTGTATTTCTAACATGTTTGTTTTGAGAGAGCACCTTGCCTTTTTTCCCAGATGTCTCTCTCCCTCCTATCTCTTTCTCATTTGACGTATTTATTACTGGAGGAGATCGAGGGGAAGTAAGTTGCGTATAATTCGAACTCCGATTCCCTACAGATCTTGGAGCCTATGGTTGGGAAGCCAAACAGTATTTACTAATTTTATATTGGATACTGTTGAAAGAATGAGAGAAAAGTGAAAAATAATTCAGTCATGTGTCAAGCTTGATGAATTGCAATATGCAATTCATCAAGTTGTTGCAGTTTGTCCTAGATCTTATACCTCTGGAACTTTTCAAGACAATCTGGGTCTGGATCATTGAATCCCATTCTTCATTTCCTAGTCAACTTTACTACAGATATAAGCAATTCAGGCATATATTTTTAATAAATTAATGAATAACCATTTAATTATTTCTAATACAAAAGCAACAAAAACAAAGAGAGATCTCAGCATAGGTACAGGAAAGATGTTGCAGACAACACAAAATGCATCTGGAAGAAAATTTCTTTTTTTGTTCATAGATATTCAGAATTTAAATGCCAGTCTAAGTAAATTCTGTTGCTTGGGAAATAAAGAAACCCAATGTTATGGCAACAAACTTGCTTTGGAAATCGATTCTGAAGATAGCACTTCAAAAACATCTTCAGAATCGAAACTTTATTCCCATGAGGAGGAGTTTGAATTAAATTTGATGATCTTATTGAAATTCAGAAACAAAGTATGCTTGAAGGATCTGATTTTAAGCTGAGCTTACAAATCAGATCACAACAATTTGAAAATTGAAGGAGCTTGGACTCGAAGTAGCATCAAGATTCTTGGAACATTGATTTGATTGAATAACAAGCAGCAACAATAAAGCAAGAAAAAAGCAAATGCTTGCTTCCTTTTAGGAGATTCTGAGAGAGAAGAGATATTTAAAAAATAATACTCAAAAGCCCATTAGCAGTCAAAAGATCTTAATCCGAAACGTTTTCAATGCACTTGGTGTCTTCCTCAGCTCTACTACAAGATTCACCCTGTTACACAAGAACAGGGGACCAAACTACACAAAATAAACAAACATCAAAAAATTTAAAATGGCAGAAATACATCTGGAAGTGCTCTCCTCAGCACCACCTGCCTGTAAAGCCATATATTTTGTTAGGAAACAGAGCTTCTAAGAATACATTAAGTATTTCATAAAACAAAAACCATACAAAGTTATAGAAATTTAAAAAATTATTTAAAATCTACACCAAAGGTTCCCAACTTCTCTGGCCTACTGCCCCCTTTTCAAAAAAAATTACTCACTGCCCCTTTTCAGAAAAAACACACTGACTCCCGTTCTTGAAATTAATATTGTAACTGTTACATTATAAAAAACTAATATAATGTAGAAAAATGATTTTTTTTGCATTGTAGAATAAAGATTTGTCAGAAATAAAAACTAATTCAATCAGAATATGTAAATTAAAAAATAGCAAAAATTTTTTAATATAAAATCTCGGGCTTACAGCCTGTATGAAATCTGACACTGTTGGGAAAACATGACACCACTGCAGACGACCCCAGTCGAATCGACTGGTGTCGTCCATTTTAATCTTGTCATGAACTGTGCAAACTTATAAATATGAGCTTTGTTGATCAAATTTGAACACGAACACACACACAAACACGAACACACACACGAACAGTGGTGCTCTGCATGGTGCACTGAGCATGCTGCAACTCATTCGTGTACTAGTCAAAAAGATATTAGGTACAAAGCTATAATATACTAATATCTACTTTTAATACAGACTGATTTTGCTTAAAAAACATTTAGAACTATTTGTTGAAACATCGTTTGATGATTTTTAGTATTAATCAAACTTTTCAGCACATTCTTGCAAGTATTGCCCAGGGGGGCAGCAGCTGATCCTGAATGCCCTCTAAATTTGCCTTGGACCAAAAAATCCCCGTTAGTTTTCTTCAATGCCATCAGTAGGTGGTACCGACCCCTTTGGGAACTGCTGATCTATATGAATTAAAAATATGTACAATTATCTGCAATCATTAAAAATAAAAAACAAAAAAATAAAGTAATAATTGTCACAACAAGCAGCACTCCCATACAGCTGTATTGAAAACTGACAGTAGCACATTCTTTAGTCTGCTTTGCTGACTTTAAACAACCATCTCCACACACTAGGGATCTAAAGGATACACTAAAGTCAGTTTTTGATACTCCAGTATGAGAGCACTGCTTGTTGTGACAATTATTACTTTATTTTTATTTTTTTTTGTTTTTATTTTTAATGATTGCAGATAATTGTACGTATTTTTAATATGTGTAGATTTTAAATAATTTTTAATATTTGTATAACTTTGTGTCGTTTTTATTTTTATAATATATCATACTTAATGTATTCTTAGAAGATCTGTTGCGTAACAAAATATATGGCTTTATGGGCAGGTGGTACTAAAGAGAGTGCTTTCAGATGTATTTCTGCCCTTTTAAATTTTGTGATGTTTGTTTATTTTGTATAGTTTGGTCCCCTGTTCTTGTGTAACAGGCTGAATCTTGTAGTAGAGCTGAGGAAGATGCCAAGGCGTTGAAAACATTTCTGATTAAAATCTTTTGACTGCTAAAGGGCTTTCGAGTATTATTTTTTAGTTTTTGTTTAGTGCAGTCTCGTTGAACTTATAACAAAGAGATATTTATCTTGAAAGATTCAATATTTGATTTCCTTAAACAATGGTCAAAGATTTGTTTATATCACAATTTCTATTATTGGATATTAGTTATTTTTCAGAAGCCTGGCTATAATTGATAATGTCCATTACTTCTTAAAATTTCATTTGATTTATTAGATTGATATTTTTTTGTGAATCTTTCATAACTACAGAATAAATATACACTCAGCCCTCAATTTACATGGTAGATACGTTTCTGGAAAAATTGTGCAAACCGAAACCGTGTAAAACCAGACACAGAATTCATACAAAATAGAAGGATATGTTCAATTAAACTGTAAACCGTATAAATCGATCTAAAGAAGATAATGAAAAGTCGAGGATATGTTCTTTATAACCGTGTAAAATGAGATAAGGATTAAAGGAAAAAGGAGGGACTGATTTATTTATTTTTTCATTAATTTTTAGAGACAATTTAATGCTTATACTTTTTCAATATTTTAAAAATAAAAACAAAAACATTAATTAACATTGAATACGGTACAAAAATATTAACAATATTCCATACAAATAAAAACAATAAAAGCATTCAAACAAATCGATCTAATGAAAAGTCGAGGATATGTTCTTTATAACCGTGTAAAATGAGATAAGGATAAATGGAAGAAAAGGGGATTGGTTCATCAATTTTTAGACACAATTTAATGCTTATACTTTTTCAATTTATTTTTGAAAATGAAAGCATAAACATTAATTAACATCAAATACGGTACGAAAAAACAAATTAACAATAAAAGCATTCAAACATAAATAGGCGAGCTGTAAGCGTGAGTTGAGTTTAGTTGAACTGCGAGACTTGGACAGTAAAAGTTAATAGTGAGCGATAAATTGTGAAAGCGAAAGTGGACTAAGAAGAACTGTGAGTTATTCTGAATTAAAGACATAAATTAGTGTTGTATGAGATAATTATCGGATTTTATATTGAATTTAGTTATAGTGAAACAAGATTATTTTTTTTGTATGTAAATAAATTGGACTATACGAAATATACTTGTATTCACTCTTTATTAATCTCTCATAAACCCGCAAAACGTGACAATATGATACTCTTTTAATTTATAAATGGCATAATGCAAAACAATCAAAATAAAACCCAAAAAAAATTTTTTTGTTTTAATTAAAAAACCGTGTAAATTGAGTGCCATGCAAATCGAGGGCTAGATGTATCTGTAAAAAAACCGTGTAAATTGAGTGCCATGCAAATCGAGGGCTAGATGTATCTGTTTTTCTTGTTAAAAATTTTTGCCCTGAACCAAATATGCCATTTTAACATTGCATTTAGGCCTCATGCCCACATGCAATTATCAGTCAATCAACTATTTAAATGCAGGAGTAAGAACAAAGGACTCCTATTGTTTAGTCCACCAACAAAAGAGTTGCTAGTGGGTACAATCTCATAGGAATCATTTGTTTTCACTCCTGCAATTAAATAGTTAACCGACTGATAATTGCATGGAAGCACAGAGCCTTATAGGAAAATCAGTCTTGATTTTGGGTTATCTCAAATAATGTTGCCAGTCTTGATCCTACTTATGACATAACTTCAGGGAATTCCTATATATGAATTTCATTCAAATCAGATAACATTTATGATATATATTTATTCAAAACATTTTTTTTCTTATTTCTTCAGTAGTATTAATCTCATATCAATAATTTTCAGAATTTTATTTGAATTACATAATATTTACAAAAGATATTATATTACATACAAACTGTTACACAGACTATAAAAGAGTATATGAATTAAGACAAATCTAATTTGTATAGTTTTTTATTCCATTTTGAAATAGAAAGAATTAAAAAAAAAAAACTATTACAAAGTCAAGTCACTTATCATGTTATATTTAAAAATGATCTTATTTTTTTTTAAATAAAAATAAGACAGTAAAGGAGAATAGTGATACAAAGAAATTGTTTTTTAATTCCCAGTGCTATTTTGAAATAAATTTTAACTATTTAAAATTGGCTGCTATTAAAACTTTCAATATTTTCTCTAAAAAATTCATTTATATCATTATTCTCCTTTCCTGTCTTACTGCCTGTATTTTATTGAGACTTATATAAGATTTTTAAGAATTTTTTTATTTTGATTTAAGAGAAAAACAATAAAATTTATATACAATAAACTAATTTCATTTAAACATTATCCTAATAATTATACACATCTCAGCTAAGAATTGATAAAAATATTATTTAAAATGTAAAAGGAGAGCAATGAACTTTAGCAATAAATGTAATAAACTAGTTGTATTTTGTGTGAAAATTTATTTGATTATATGTTATTAAACATTATTAAATCAAGAAGCCCTATCAATTTTATATTTGTAAAAATTTTTGATTTAAAAATTCTATGAAAAAAATTAGAGAATTTATATTACCCTTTCAACTTCCAATACTAGTTTTCTGTTATCATCTTGTAATAATTGTTTCTCACGTTCATGTGTTCTTTTCATTTCATTTAAAGCTTCTTGATGTTCTAAAGAGCTGAAATAAAATAATAAATTTATAAAGTTTCTCTTTATAAAAATTAAAAGAATGTTTCATTATAAGACAGAAATTCTAATAAATTTATTTTGAAACTATAAAAATTTTGATTACATTTATAGAAAAGTTTACTACAGATGTTGCTCTGCCATTTTACAATATAGTAAATATTATAAGTTTTTAATGGAGACATTTACAATATATCATATTAACAAATTAACATATTATATACTATTATAAGTTTGGCCAAATGTTATGTTGTTAAAAACAACATACACGAATTTCAAATATTCGGGAGCCACAATCAGTTCTTTTGAGGTAATGTTAAATCAATGATTTCAAAAATTGTTTATTATATATTTCACATACATTTATTTT
>AYEL01044840.1:0-55315 GCA_000484575.1 Olivierus martensii
ATATATATATGTATGTATGTCAGAAATATATTGATGAATTATTACTATATATTTCTATTAGTCCAGCAAAACAACTTATCATACAAATTGGTATTCAATCTATAATTATCATCTTGGTAAAAAAATTTTGAATAACTATTTTATATTAATTTGTATTTTACAAATCTCCTAAACGAATAACTGTATCATTAAAATATTTATGTAAATGGTAATAGCATTACTGGAAAATCCAAGTCTTTCATTTGCAGCAGAATATTGTTAATATAATTAAATAAAAATACAATTAACAGTTTAATTGTGACAAATAACATCTTCAGAAATAATGCAATTAAGCTTGATGAAAATACCCTTTGGTCAAAGTTAACATTACATTGTGAACAACAATGGCCACTTCTATTGTTAATGCATGTTTACAAGTTCAGTTGAGTAAAAGTGAAATATTACTGTTGAAAGTTAAATAATAATTAAAATGAAAATAAAATAATATAATGCATTATGCAGCAGTTGAGAAATATTTAACTCTTTGTAAATTAAGTTTAGATATCCATGTCAATTTTTAGTTTAGAATTATAAGCATTTATAATGTGATTCCTATATTCGTTTTACATGCTTTCGTTTTTCATGTAAAATGCTTAAGTGAAAGCATGTAAAACAATAATGCTTTGTTACATTTGTTATGCTTTAAGTTTTTCATTCCCAATTAGCACATTATAACAAAGTATATCTTTATCATCTTCGATGAATAAGCAACAAGCAATACAACAAATTACTTAAAAAATAATATCAAATTACTTATAAAAATTACACACACACACGCACACGCAGATATATATATATATATGTAAAATGTTTATGATTATTATTAATATTCAATAAAATTATTTAATACTATTAAAATTACTTCAATACCTGTATACAGGGTTTGCGAAGATTAACACACAGTCCATCAGCATTTTTACTATAATGCTCAACTAATTCTTGTAAAGTTCTAAATGTTGTCCTTCGTGCTATGAAGAAACCTCCTTCATCTAACTGACGAATACGATAATGCTTAACAGTATCACCATCTCGAACTGAAAATTATTTCAAAATTAAAATCTACTTTCAATACATTTATAAAGATTTCTTAACCTAGCAATGATATAATTTAAAATAAATTAGATGGTGTAATAATTGACTTTAATTATTGGTGTTATATAACAATTAATTCTTCCTGACATGAATACTTTTTAATTTAGATACATTTTCTTTATTCAATAAAAAATATATATTTTATTTTCAGAAATATTATTGTTTAGCTTATATTTTAGTAATTTAACACCAATTAATTAAAAATAATATTAGAAAGTACTGTAAGTATTTTCATACATCTGCCATAACTGTGTACTCTTATATAACTCCTACTATATCACAATTTAGTCTAAACAACAAAAACATGAATTTTCATGCTACATATCAGTATTTGGACTAAATCAAAGAAGTGATAACCGATGGTTTCCATATGTTGAAGTGATAACTCAGACTATAATGAAGAGTAATTTGATTAAAAGGAATCATACTTATTTCAATTGTCTTAGTAAAGAATAATAATAGTAAGCTTACTCACATTGAACTTATATATAATGACTTGTTTTTAATTTCATATAATTGTTGATATATTGTTTCAAAAGATGGAAAAATAAATTTACAAATTTCTCCCCAATTTCCCACTATGTTCTCTTTCTTCTATTTAGGGTTGCCAACATCGAGTCAATGTTGACCCAAAGAAATATTATTTCATATAATTTTCACATGAAGAATAAGTTGAGAGTATGAAATACATTAATATATGAGCCCTTTAAAGCCCAAGTGGTATAACTCACATTATTATTGTTTTTAGATATTTAATGTTTTACTAGAATTCCTATAGAAAATTCAGCAGTATATTTTTAAAATATCTTTCTTTATATATTTGTGTAAAAAGGTTTGTTTTAATGTTTATTGACAACTTTGATGACTTTTGTTTAGTTATAGACCTGGTATAAGGGCCTAAATGGAGTTACACCACTTGTGATATAAACAGGTAAAGGATTTTAATGATAAAAAAATAAGCATGGCAGTAACAACACTATATTTACATAATTTGTTTACTCATCCGTCAACACTGTCATCACCATTCAGAGGCCCGATGTCTTCAGCACCGTTAGAAGTAGGGAGACTCAAAATAATGATGATGAACAAGCGGGATGGAAGATAGAAGGTCTTGCATATCCTTTTTCTTCCCTTTGTAACAGTTCGTGGACCTCTACATAGATTTTTCTGAGGTAGGTTAGCAAGAGAACCTGGGCATTCTTTTTTAGATGATTGCTTGAAATCTAACTTTAGAAAATGCCATGTCTTCAGAGTCTCTTTAAAACGGATTGCAAATGGTTCACTCTTTTGGTATCGAATCCATTGAATTTTCAGCCATGACACTGGATATTTTTTATCATCAGTCTTTCTTTTGCTGATTGACTGCAACAAGTTTTCTACAGACAAGAAGTCGTTGTTTACATTACAGTGATATGAAAGGGATTTTTTTTCCTTGAGTTGGCAAAAACATTGTACCAATCATCAGGACATTATGACTCTCATCTCCTGACAAAAATACAACTCATGAGTAACTCCAATAAAATAAACAAAAATATCAGAAGAGAATAAGAAATAACATAGTCAAGTCTGCAAACACACACTTTGTGTCCGTAGGCTCATTCAAATACCTCAATAATATAATACCTAACAGACATTACTCTAACTTGTTAAAAGCCTGAACACAAGAAATTCAGAAATGTTTAGGTTATGTAATAAGAAAACAAGAATAAAAATTTACCAGCAGTGGATTAGTCTGAACTTGGAAAATATTCATTGCTGGATCCATTATCAGCCAATATACTAGGCTCATTAATATTGTCCTCTTCACTAGAACTCATTCTGAATCTCACTGAAAATAAATCAAACTGGCACAAAATTTCAAACATGCAATACAATGTAAAAAAAACACCACTGTGCCTGCAACTGCACTGAAACTCCCAACTACACCACTTTGGCTGCCAACAGATAGATGACTCCACTAACAGGGTAAACTTGTGCTGCTATTTACATGGTTGCTATGTGAATTAGGATTTGCACAATTTGTGCTATTAATAGAATGCCATTTGCTAAACACGATACTGACCCTAGCTAAAAAAACACAAAAAGTGGAGTTACACCACTTGGGCTTTAACGGGCTCATATATTAATAATTTTATAACAATTGTGATAAAAAAATAATAATTCTTTTTGTAAATCAGAAAAATAAAATTTGTAAATATGAAAAATAAAAAATTCTTTTGATAAATTATAATATTTATAAAATTAAACAACTAAAAATTTATTTGTTCCATAACATAATATACTTTCATACATAAAAAGTCAACTAATAAATTCTATTTAGATATTATAACATAAACATGTATTTAGAATGTGAACTAACAATATCTAATTGTTTATAAAAAAAAAGACTAATTTTTTCTTCTTGAGTATAATTTTCAGTGAATCTGAATAATTTTATTTGAAACATGAAGCCCAAAGAATGATCACAAAACCCAGTCTTTGGGTCAAAATGACATTATTGGCAATCCTACTTCTATTCCACTACTCACTTTTTCTATTGGATAAACTTCTGAATAGGACCTTGTTTTTCATTCTATATATTTCTATTTTACAGAGTATCAGCATATAATTTGTAACATAGTTTATCATTTTTCTAAATTTTCCCAAAATAAATGCATCTTTAACATTATGGATTTTACTAAATACACTATAATAATTACATAAATGACAATTTTATTATCCTAATTAGCATATTACTCTTAAATTGAACTTTAAAATGCTTAATAGTTTATAAATTAATCTATAAATCTACTCAATTTTATCAATTTATAAGGTAGTTTAGATTAGTTATGTAAAACTTCATGAAGTATTAAAAAAAGACAATTTTTATTATTAATCAAAACACTCCCATTTTGGAATAAACTCTTAAATCTTTGTTCTGCAAGTTAAAATAAATTATTACAAATAAACAAACTCCTTTAAAAAGTAAAAACATTCCAATTAGTGTTGAACATCGAAAAGTAACATCAATGTTAGAAAACATCAATGTTACTTTTTTTTTGTTTGTGCATTGTCAGTAACAGCATTGACATATTCTTCATCTATTTCCCAGTATTTTATCAACTGCTTTAGTTTATTAGCTAGAAATTCGCTAGTATACCGTTCTTTCAATATAAAATCATCCAATGCTACATTGCATAGTTTACTTTCCTCATCTATAAAGTGGATAGTCAAGCTAACGTAACTCCTCTTCTGGATGTCTGTCTATAAATCAGTTGTCAATAAGCAAAATTTCTGTTTGAGCTGTTGTTTGACTATGGATACCATATTACTATATTTATTGGAAATTAGTCTTTTAATCGTTGGTCGAGAAGGAGTTTTGTACGAAGATGCTATTGTTTTTACGAAATGTTGAAAACCTTCACCATCCAAATCATCAATGGCTTATTGCCTTTACATACCATAAATATAAGAGCTTAATTTACCTTATTTTCTGCTAATTCACCTGATTTGAACTCCTCAGTGCTCCTAAATGTCTCAGATATTTTTCTTTGTTTCCCTGGAAGAGGTTGTGACGATGATGCTTCGTTAGTGTCTTTATAGCATTTTTCTTCCTTCTGCAAATCTTTCTGAATTCCAAGAAGTTATGGATGTTTGCTCTCAAAATGACACCTTAAATTAGTGGTATTACCACTAGTTTTCAGTTCTTTTGAATAATATATGCAAAGTGCAGAATTACTTTTATTTTTATCAAAAAATTACCACCGAAAGGTTTTCGGAGGAATACTTACTGAGATACAAACGTATAAATACTTCGAAATAAAAAATAAACCGAAAGTTTTTCGAATATTAATTAAATGACGATAATGAAGTGTCAACGTATAAATACTTCGAAATAAAAAATAAACCGAAAGTTTTTCTAATATTAATTAAATGACGATAATGAAGTGTCTCACATGACAAATATAAGCATTAAATCAATACTGCAGAGATGGATTGTTGCATTCCAGATGGATTGTTTGATTTTCCTAATGCAAAACTAAAAAATTAATAAAATCACCAGCAATTATAAAAAATTTCATTTATAAAAATATTATGTAATATTACTTAACACAAATGTCAATTCTACTACATAAACAGAAAATACATCGATGTTCATAAAATATCGACCTCTAAACATCAATGTTCGATGTTCAACACTAATTCCAATAGTAGGTGATACTGTGCCAATTTATAAGTATTAAAGTGTTAAAATATTGTTCTTGGAATAGTTCCATATTAAAAAAACAGCATCTAAAAAACATTGTCATAGAATTCAATAGGACAGATATATTCTGAATTATATTAAAATTATTTTAATACCAATAAAGCTAGTAATAAGAATCAAATAGTTTAACAACAAAAAAATTATCAATTATTATTAATTAATAACAACATACCTGTTTATTATTAGTTAATAAATTTATCATTTGTTCAAAGGCAGTTATATCATGATGCTTATAAGAAATTATCTACAAAATCTAACCAAAATTTAATTGTCTTAAATTTAATCATAATCTTAATTGTATTTTTAGTTTTATCAACTATAATATTATTCAATTATAATCAACGAACAAACAGGGGATAAACCAATTTACAAATTAATCAAACAAACAAGCCAAACTTCCCCTGGCGGATAAAGCTTTATCCGAATATTATTATTCAAGCAAAATAAAAGGAGATAGTTTTTCTTGTTACTAGTATTTGTGTTATGAATTCAATGCTTAAAAAATATTTGATTTTAAGTATAAAAATAATAGAATAACTACATAATATAGTGGTAATTTCAATGCAGGAGACAATATCTTCTAGCTATTTAGAGCGAGATTTACATAAACAATTAAATTTATTTTAACCTAGATTTTTATGTAAATCTCATTCTAAAAGAGAAAAGTTTTTGATCTTAAATAAAAATGTATATATTTGATTTTAAAAATTATAAAATAATGATATAAAATTAGCAAGTTTACATATCCAAAATAGGTATATAATATCCCAATTATCCAGTCTGTGGTTAAATGACTAATGAAAATAGAACAAAGGATTAAAAAAATTATTTTTCCATTGACTCTGAAATGAAACTTGCTCCAATAAGAAAAGAGCCAAAACACTATTCCTGATCATTTAATTTACAAAACAAAAAAAAATAAAAAATACTACAGATAATTTTAGATTTATGTAAATCAGTTTTCAATAAATTTGGCTTTAAATAAAAAATATTTCAGCAATAAAATAGTTTTCATAACATCAGTCTATGCAATACCATATAGGGAATCCCAAACTTTTGACAATCTGAGTTATAATTTTAATCAACCTAGTTCCGCTGCTTCTATTAACGTAGTAAATAACACCAAGCACTTGAAGCAGGACAAACACAAGTTTATTATTAGATATATATAAACTACATATACTAATAATATGTAGTTTATATATATCTAATAATAAACTTGTGTTTGTCCTGCTTCAAGTGCTTGGTGTTATTTACTACGTAATCTGAGTTATGATTATCTGTTACAACAACAATTATTTAACTTGCAACAGTCACTAGAAATGATTTTGCTATAATGGCTACCATCTGAGTTATGATTATCTGTTATAACAACAATTATTTAACTTGCAACAGTCACTAGAAATGATTTTGCTATAATGGCTACCAAACAACTGGATAGCCAAGTAGTTGTCAGGATGGAAGCATGCTGTGTTTCCACTAAGGAATGTTCATATTTAATTCTGAATCTAACATCTCCAAATTTGTTTTTAGATGTGCAGGCCTGGCCCATTCAACCTATCCTTCATTTGACTTCTCACTGTTACCACAGGTGTAGGAAGCCTTTGGTGAGCATTGAGATGCTCAACTACTCAACAACTAATAAAAAAAAATATAACAGAAAATTTTTTCTTTTATATTTCTTATTGGATAATACAACAGAAAAACAAAAGATCTGGTCTTCAGTACATTTTACAAAAGATTATTTCATTTCAATTTAAAACTGTTTCCCAAAATGTCTGAAAATATATAAAATCATATACAGTAAAACCTGTCTTGTGAGACCCTTGCAGTCAGCAACCACCTGTAATATAAGAACATGTTTGTTTGGAATGGAAGAGTTTCCAATGTTAATGATACTGCATTGAACGGCCACCTGTCCCACGCGACCAGCGGCCAACTAAAATATGCTTTTATATGAACAATTTATATGCTAGTTGGCACACTAGTTGAAGAATTTGTTACTTGTTTCATCATGATAAATTCCGAACTAAATTATAGTTTGGCACACTAGTTGAAGAATTTGTTACTTGTTTCATCATGATAAATTCCGAACTAAATTAAGGAGTCACTATTGCAGCATTAAGCCTAATTAAGTTCTGTTCCCGCTATTGCGAGTAAGCGAAAGACACACAAACAAATAGTCTAACAAGTAAATCAACATCAATTTAAAAAAAAATCAATTATATCAATGCAATAGACGTTTTATTTTTTTAATACAGTAATAACATCGAAGTTCAAATTTCTGATTACTGTAGAGTATTGTTTGCAATTGCTTATGCTACATGTCTACAAGATGACTGATGGTGGCAACAACAATTTTTAATACAACTACTGTACTGGACCATTTAAAAAATAGATAAAATATTGAATGTATTTTTATTAAAATTATTTAAGGACTAAATTAAATTAATACATGTGAATTCTATATTATAAATTATTTAAAATACGTATTGTACTTTTAATAAGAAAATTACGTCGCGATACATTTAGCTAGTTGGCAACACTTAATTCTGTGGTCTGTGTAGTACAGTAGTTGATAAACCTTTGCTGCATTCATTATTTCTAATGTTGTTTTATTTTGCACTCTGATTCATTCAAAATGTCCAAAAGTGTACAAAAAGTTCTAACATTCTATTAAAAAATATATACATTTCTACTTAATGTACATACATATTACTAAGTACTGTATGTGTGTATTGTTTTTTTTACATTAAAAACTTTTAAACTGTTTTCCCTGTTGCTATGATTTTTGCATTATAAGATAGACTTACAATGAGGTCACTAGATAAAAGATTACCCATCAGCAAAGTTGCTTTACTCAGTACTTTATCCATAAGAAAATGTGCCTACCTTTAATGAGAGACCACCTGTTATCTGAGACCACTTTTTGATTGCACTAGAGGTGGTCTCTCAAGACAGGTTTTACTGTATAATAAATTAATTCACTTATCTAAATTCAATCTCAGGTCTGGCCCAAGCTTAAATTTGGATCCCATGCTTCAAAAAATTTTTGATAGGTCTGATCTGGGTATCGATTCACCTATTGTAAAGAACTCTATAGCAAATGTGAGCAGTTCATATTTGGGCCTAAAATAAGTTCCATTTGTAGTAATTAGCCAATGACTGAAAAGTGGCATTATAAAAATAATTTCTTATTTTTGCTAAAAAACTCAATTAAATAAGTTTAAATTAAAATGTAGGATCACATGAAATATTTTTGGCAGTGGTCATTTTCAGAGCCAACCACAGCTGGCCAATACTAATGTTTGGACCAATCAGAAAATTAAAGAACAGAGTTCAACAGGCCAAGCTATGATCCATCCTGAAAAACTGGATATATAGATCTGGAATTGAACTCAGATCCTCAGAGCTATTAAGCAATTACTTTATTACCAAGCCATCTAGCTAATGCAGAGACTTGGATATATAAATATAAATTATATGCAAATATTTTTTTACATAGTATTTTCTTTATTTTAAAGTGTGTTTTAGGATGTGATGATTTTGTCCTAAAAACATACTATTAATTCAATTCTACACTGGTAATTAAGCAGTAAACCTTAATAACAGTACAAAATACACGAGAAAATGAGAACATACATCGTGTCTTGCACATTGAGAGAGAACTTTCAGAAGTGAGAACTGGTTTTTCAGAACTGCCAGAATTACAATAATTTTTCATGAAATATAATAAATAGAAAATAAAGTGATTTTCAAATATTTTAAAATAATTTTAAAAAAATCATTGATATTTTTTAATATTTAAAAAAAATACACATTTTTTTTTAAATATATTTTTTTCAGAAGGATACCCTTAATACATGCTTCATTTACCAGTCATAAATAATCCTTGATTTTCAAAAATGTACTTTAAATGATGATAAAAGTTATGCTTAAACCTTTAAATACAGGTATCCCTCATATAACATGATAGATAGGTTCCTATACGAGACCTGGAGCCAATGCAAAAACAAGAGTTATGTTCCAAAACCAATTAAAAACAAAAATAACTTTCTTTAATTTTACATAAGAAACGTGATTTTTATTAAGAATATTAATAACATGAAACCAAAAGGAAAAGTATATATGTTACAGAACAAATCTGAATTCAGGAAATACTAGAATTTCCTAGTGAAAACGAGAACGTCCTAACGCTTGTCGGACGTTCTAGTATTTCCTAGGCTGAACTCGAAACGCCAAACATTTTTTATTCAATGTCCGGAATTTCTAATTTTTCCTAGTCAAAATCCAAAGTGGCAAACAGTTAAAACAAAAGTCTTCATATCTCATGTATTCCCACTCAGTTTTCGATATTTGCCAACAGAAAATTTCTTTCTTTAGAGAATATTCACAAGAATAAGCAAATCTTCATTGAGGAAGGCTGCAATCTGCCCTATGTACATACATAGGGCTAAATCCGCATTACATGCACGAAGCATTTGTATCTGAATTATGTTTGTATAAAAAGAATAACATTTTTGTGTAATTCTAAATGCCACAACCTATCTTGCAAAATAAAATAACAGGTTCCTAGTTATTTTTTTTTTATATTTTTGTATTTATGGTAATACTGTGAATACAAAAGTTGTTGATTAATTTAATTCATTTCTCAATAGAAAAATGATATCCCGATAGTTGAGCAACAGATTAGAGACGAATCAGAAGTGGAACAAGAGAATTTAAAATGGACCTATATGAAACAGAAAAAATATAATTCAAAGGTGACAGGAAATGTTGAGGTCAGAAAGGATTATATGAATATAAGAAAGACAATAAACTGGATGAAAGAAGAGAAATATATATTAATGAGAGAGGATAAGTCGAGGAAAGTGGTACTATTGAGCAACGAGCTTTATGAAAGCTACATTTATAAATACATTGAAGAATCTAAAGCTGTGCAGATAGAGAAGGACCCAACATTGAGACTGGCAGCAAAAGTGGACAGACTTATAAGAGACCCACGGTTCCCACAAATATGGAATGCACAAAAGCAAGAAGTGCCAGCTTGTCCTAAAATGTTTGCCTTTATTAAGATGCACAAAGAGCCTATACAAGCTAGACCAATAGTAGAGAAAAGATTGTCCCCAACGTATAACTTAGAGAAAGTGATTGCAAATTGGGCCAATAAAATTCTAGGCGAAACCCAGGATTCGACGAAAATAGTAACAACAGTGTTAAGTAAGTACAACAATTGAGAATGGAAAGGGATGACGTCATGGTAAGATATGATTACGAAGCACTATATCCATCACTTCAGTTGGAGCCAGTATGTTTATATTTTTTACAGGTTTATGCTAGAGAATTTACCACTGGAATAACCCAATCCTAGACTGCTCCAGGAACTGACCTATTTAATTTGCCACAACTCATATTTCATATTTAGACGAAGAATATACAGACAGGTGCTAGGGGTACCCATAGATAGTCCAATAGCGGGTACCCTAGCAGAAATTATTCTAAGAGTAGTAGAGAGTCAAAAGCTTTCTAAGTTTAGACCTAATATGAAGTTATTTGCGAGATACATAGACGATGTGCTAGTCATATGGAAAGAACAAGACAAAATAAAGCAGATGGCAGAAGAATTTACAGTAGGCCAATATGGACTTAGGTTAAAGATAGACCAGAAGAGTAGACAGAAGTACACTATTTAGATCTCAAAATCATAATACAAGGTGAAGAGATAAGGACCAGCGTGTATAGAATACCATCATATACACCGGTACTAATCCCAAAATGGTCCAATGACTTGATAAGTTATAAGAAATCCGCATTTAGATGTATGTATAAAAGGGCTTTGCAATACTGTATGCAGCAAGAGGACTTGAAAGAAGAGTTGGCATACATACTAAAAGTAGGATTAAAGCCTGGCTATAATAAACCTTTCTAATGAAGATTCTAAGAGAAACTAAGATGAATATGGAGAGTTGTGATGAGCAGAATACAGGAATGAACAAGAGTGAAGAAAGAGAATATATCTCAATACCGTACCGCATGAGAAACATGAGCATGATAAAAAACCTAGCGAATAAGAAAGGAAAAACTCTAGCACCAAGACGGGAGCCAACGACATTTAATTTACTTAGGAATGATAAGGATCCATTGAGCCATGCTGAACGTAGTGGAGTATATAGGATTCCCACAAAAAACTTGAGTACAGGTGAAGAATCGGCATACGTCGGAGTCACCACTAGGACCATAGCTAAGAGGATGGAAGAGCACAAAGCGGATATAGCTAAAGGTAAGTTAACAATATCGTTAGCAGTAGAAGCTTATGACAAGGATCTAAGCATAGAATGGGAAAAAAACCGAATTAATAAAGAGTATCATACCAAGGACCCAACTTACTATAGCAGAGTCGATCGAGATAATTAGAAGAAAATCTGAGGAGAATTTAATCAATGACAAGTTGGCATGGGAGCCGACTCAAGTGTGGAAATATGCGTTATATAAAGAAAAGTGGCAACAAAGCTAGGGAGGATGAGAATAAGTGAATAAATACGAAGGAAAATAATGCTTGTAGTGTAATGTATATGTTAATGGATTTATCCGGAGTAGTTAGTAACTAAAGACGTGGAAGTGCAGCTAAACTTATGATTTATGTTAATCAGAGGCTATTGGGATTTTAATATATCATTTATTGTTTTTATTATTATCTTTAGGTAGTTGAAGTCAATATCATTTATTCTGATGAAGCCTTGTTAAAACTTTTAATATATTAACTATGTTCCAATTTTTAAGAATTGATTAATGTTTGAATTTTAAATATTTTGTAAAGAACTTTGAATGTTCTAAGAATGTATTTCTAGTGTTCGAATCTGTTAAGAGTTATCGTACCTGAGGAGATTGTAATGTAACACTGAAAACGTTACTGCGATGCTTGAGTAATTAAAAATATTTAACCTTACTGCAAAAAAGTGCTTTGGTGATTTGCATTGAAACCTTTCTAATGAAGATTCTAAAACTAAGATGAATATGGAGAGTTGTGATGAGCAGAATACAGGAATGAACAAGAGTGAAGCCCGTACTACATCTACGGATCTCATATCTCCAGGCTTTGGAAAACCCTTTTGCTTGATGACCGGTTCTTGTTCTGTAGCTTTCAGGGTACTTTCTCCAATGTAAAGAGATCTCTATGGTCTTGTGCTTTTTTGATAATCTTTGCTTCATCCCATAAGACTCATGTCTTTCTCAAAGGCCCTTTGGGCTATTGCTGTCTCAGGTATCCCTTTCTATATGTTGTTCTTATGCTCATTTAGCCTATCTCTAAAGTTCCGTTTTGTGGCGCCTACATATACTTCTCTTCTCTGGTCTTGTATGTTATCAACTGGGATTCTATTATAAACACCTGAGTCGAATTCACTCTACCTTTTCTTTTTATCATTTCTCAATAGGTGAAAAATCGTCGGAGAAATGATAAAAAAAAAAGGAAGAGTGAATTCGACTCAGGTGTTTATAGAATCACAGTTGATAACATACAAGACTAAAACTCCCGAAAAAACAATATACATAAAACAAAAGGATAGGAAAAAGTATACAGTCTACATAACATTCATTTAATAATTATATCTTCCTTACCGCTGTTCAATTAAAAAGAGAAAGTTTTTTTCTTTTTAACAATATCAACTTCACTTTCTGAACTTTTTTATGCATTTAAAGTTTGTGTATCTTCTGTTCTCTTTACAAAATCTGTAATTAACTTGCTAGAAAACAATCAGTCATTCCTTAACATATACCAAAAAATATTTATGAATAAAAAAGTTTTCTTCTCTTTCACATTCCTCTATTCAAGAATACAAACTTATTTTTTTGTCCAAGAACTGAACGTTTGGAACGCAAAATACTCAATGGTTGCCAATTAATTCAATTTCAAATCGAAATTGAAAATAGATTGCATATCATCCCTCTCATGGCCAACTTCCGAAATTGCATTTATGACTAATTTTAGCAAAGTATTTCCCAATGATTGAAATTTATGTATGTATTGCATGTCCATAGTATGGATTTACAAGAATTAATGAAAATATTTTGTGTTGTAGGAGATTAAATGTAATTTTCTAAATGTATTAGGTAAAAATCATGTTGTAGAAGTACTGTATTATATGAAGATTTCCATAATTTTCAAATCGTGTTAGAGAGAAATCATGTTGTAGGAAGCTGTGTTATAGGAGGGATATCTGTAGTGTTTTATTCTAAAGAGAATTTTATTTAATAAGGAGTTTTTGAATCAAAATTTTTCCAATAAAGAAATTATGCAGCTGCTTAAGATAGGTATATATTTAATCAGTGTAACATATATTAAAATTTTTTTCATTCTATTTTTATGTAAAAGAATCTACAAATTTTCTGGATTCAGAGTTAGAAAACAATAAAAATAACAAATTAATGAGTAATTGATTATGAAAATTTTTTCAAGCATATTGAAACAAATTACTTTTCCAAGAAAGAATGATGAAATAAAAATGTGAGGGATTATAAAAGTTATAATATTTTTATTATAATTTATTATAACAATAACAAATAAGACAATAATTAAATGGTGATTGCAATTTTAATGAACAGTAGTTAAAACATGCAAGTGAAAAATAGTGTAGTTTAGCAGACTTGTTATTTTTAGTCATCAATAAAGCAAAAATTATTTCACAGGTTATATCATCTGAAAAATATTTTATTTGATTTCATTAATCATTATAAATTATTTTGCAGCATATAGATATTGGTTAAGTAATATCTAAAAATTCATAAAATAGTACATACCATAACATATATAATTCTTCATGAACTATTTACTGTACTATAGTAGAATCTCAATAAATCTGTCAACTTCTATAATTCATCACTTTTTCCTGGAAAAATAATTTATTTGTTTCAACCTGCTTGAAGTAAACAGTTCTCAAAATTGATTCATCAGTTCTTACTCTTAGTGTTTTGTAATATTGGATTGGAGAAAAGTTTGAATGTAAAAATGAAAAGCAAAATTTTTATAATACATGTATAATATATATTTATTAATCATATAATTTCCATCTGAATTTATAAATTTTAATAGCTATTAATTGATTAATTATATCTTTAAAAATTTTAATGTCTGATTCAAAAACTTTCTTATATAAATTTTTTTCTTCATATATATTTAAAACTTTATATATTATATATATGAAGTTCCAATTTTAAATTATCTCAATTTTAAATAAGAACTTCATATTTTTAAATTTGTCATCTTTTCCAATAAAGTCTTATCCATATGATTATCTAATTGTTTTCTGTATATACATTGACATCAAATCATTGAAAATTTTTTCCAAATTACATGATCCATCATTTCCAATCTTGAATTAACTTGGATAGATTGTTTCTTTTTGATTATTATATCTACTATGTCTGATGAATATAGCATAAGATTAAAAAAATTTATAGTGAATCTTTTTAAGTTTTATTATAGAAGAATTGAAATATGCAGCTAAGCATTACATTTGCAACAATGTGATCAAATGGTCCAAGCCCTAGCTCCCCTGTTGACATTCAACCAAGAGTCACAATTATGATCATCAAGTTGCCCTGAATAATCAAGTCTGTGACTAGGAATTCCATAAAAACAGTAAAAATTTTCAAACTAATAGAATGCATTAGTACTGCATAATTTAGGTAAAGTCTTTCACAACATTCTAGAATAGTGATTCATAAAGAAAATTTTTATGTGGCTACACTGATCTGACTTAATATAATAAAGTTGTTGAAATAGCAGTATGGTAAAGTATTTCCAAGTCACCAGAAAATTACATTCAATTCTGAATCTCATATCTCCAAATTGTCCAAGAGGAATAAGGCTCAGCTGTTAAAACAGATTACTCAATCTTCAGGTTGATTAGTACATGGTCTGTTGTGAAGTAGCCATTACAATGTACAGGATGAACATAAAATCTCTCTCAATGATGAATTTTTACTTTTTTCAGTTTATCAGATTTTTACTATTGGAATGGTGCATATAGAACTTCAAGACAAAAATTTATTATTTATGTATTAAATTATGATCATCTTATTCTTATTTTTAAAAAAAGGTTGTATAAATTATAAATCTTATAATTGATTGTAATAGAGACTCAAATGTAATTTGTGCCTATTTCTAATGATAAAGCTTTAAGTTTATTATGTTATGTCAAAATGTATCCATATATAGTTATTGCTAAATCATAGATGGAATATTTATTTATGCACCATTCAAACAAGGATGGTATATCCTATGTTGATGAAGAATGTAACACATGTGAAGAAGGTAACTCTGACCTGTCCTATTTTATTTTATTATACTCTTTTATTATTTCTCAATATTTTCAATATTAGCTAACATATTATATTTTAGTTTAAGAGTTGACTTACTTCCACATTCTCCTTCGTAGTAGTTAGCAATCACATGTTATGGAATCTGAAACCGTCCTCTGGAAGAACTGTCTCGGCTAATGACGTCATCTAATCTAAATAAGTTTTATCACTGATCCAATATGAGAATGTAAGAATGATCTCGTATTGAGGCTTTGTTCAAATCTCTCTCTGATTAAGAAAAATCAGGACTTAAAAACTTCGCTATACAAAAACATGCAGTTTATAGCATTACATAGGCTAATTCTTAAAGTTTTTCTATATTACATTATAGGGTCATAATCGGTGGATGATTTAGTTAGCACTATAATCACCAGTATCAAAATGGCATCTATGAAGGAGAAAGTCCAATGTGTTTTGTGGTATCATGAAACAAAAAATTTAAACAAAACTAAAAAACTACACTATTGTGTATGAATGAAATAAAAAAAAAACTTCTAGAATAAATAAATTGTTCAAATTTCAAAATCTTATGTGTATATTTATTGAGATAAACTTATAGTTTCTTTATAATACAAGTTATTATCTTATAGTTAATATACAAAATTAATTCATTCTAGTCAACTGTTAGTCAATAAATTTTAACTTTAAATTTTCTCTTAGATTTAGTTTAGTGAGGAAATTAACTCTGACCTGTCCTATTTTATTTTATTGTACTCTTTTATTATTTCTCGATATTTTCAATATTAATTAAAATATTATATTTTAGTTTAAGAGTTGACTTACTTCCACACTCTCCGTTGTAATAGTTAGCAATCCTGTGTTACAGAATCGGAAACTGTCCTCCAGAAAAGCTGTCCCGGCTAATGACGTCATCTAATCTGAATAAGATTTACCATTGATCTGATATAAGAATGATTCCGTATTGATGTTTTGTTCGAAATATAATTAAATTGTAAAGAGGATGACATGAATAGATAACTCTATAAGCTAATAAATTCAAACTTGTTACGTGTATTTATGTAAATGAAGCAACACGGGACTGTACGTCACTCTGATATAAAAGCCGACGCAACCAACAACTCGAGGTGTTGTATCAACATAAAGTTGGTTAAGTGACATTGGAATTCTTGTAAAGGTCTACAATTTGCTTGAAGTATGGATCGGTGGTGGAGGTAGTAGATTTAAATAGTAATTAAGGTTTGTTTCTTGTGAATAACTTGATTTTGGATATTTGAATTGGATTAAATAAGTTTATCAACGACTCACCGAGGTGTTGTATCAACGTAAGGCTGGCTAAGTGACATTGGAATTCTTGTAAAGGTCTACAATTTGCTTGAAGTTTGGATCGGTGGTGGAGGTAGTAGAATTAAGTAGTAATTAAGGTTTCTTTCTTGTGAATAGTTGTTGATATTTGAGTTGGATTAAACAGGTTTTGTTGATTAATTGATTGTTGCTTTATTATAGTTATAAAAAGTGTTAATAAATGCTTTATTGGAAGTGTTTTAGAGTCTAATAAATTTATATTTTTATCATCTAACTTGTTTTGAGAAATTCAGTTTATTAGCATAAGTTTCTAATATCATTGTTTGTCTAGTTCTAACACCTAATTGGTACTTTTAGTTGTAAGTTCCAATTTCCGGTTTCCAGTTTTGTTTCGTCGGTTAGACGTTATGTTCGTCTAGTCCTAACACTTAATTGGTACTTTTAGTTGTAAGTTCTGATTTCCAGTTTTGTTTCGTCAGTTAGATGTTACATTGTTGTTAGATTGTTTTGAAATTAATTAATTTTAAGTTAGAGTTTAGAAAATGACCTGAACTCAGGCCAAACTCTGGATTGCAGAGTCGCTAGAACCATTAGGTTTAGTTGTAATTAGAATTATTGATCTTCATTAGAATTTGCGACTTTGCGCGCACACTTTTTAAATGCAGAAGAAGAGGCATAAAATGCTGAAAATGCAAGAATATAATAATTTATTATTAACTAATACTAACCTTGTTAAATGGATTAGTATTAGTTAATAACAAATTATTGTATTCCTGTTTATAGTGCTAGCTTTTTTTTATCTTCACAGTATGTTGTACAGTTCATTGTTTCATCTCCTGTGAATTGGATAGAATTTACCTAGCATCTCATCTGCATATCATAAGGAACAATTGAAAGATGTCCTCTCTTTTTTCTAGTGGTCTGTCGTACTTCTTGCAAGATCATTTCCTCTTTTCTCATGCTTTCATGTACTCTTCTCATTTCATCCTTCATTTCTTGAAGGGTTAGTCAAATGCTTAATATCTGTGATTATGTTCTTTATCTCTTTCAACTGAATTTTTTTAAGTGCAGTAGAGAAATATATAGTATATGTTATGTAAATTATTTTTAATTCATGCATTTTTTGTATTATTTGGATTTTTGTCAATCCATTCATATCCTACTTGTTTTACTGTAATGTGCATATGTATATTTTATTTTATAAAGTATTGTATAAAATTATCAAAATTAATTTACTGTATAAGCTAAATAATCTAGAACAATATTTTTGAATTAAACTATAAATCTAACTATTATATACAAATTTGACTACAATGCCATCATCTACTTTTTAATAATTGAACTATAATTTTTAATTTTTCTTAGAATAAAAATTTTTTTCTTTGCATATAGTTGAACTGTGATCTTTGGAATTACTTTAGCATTAATTAGTTAGAATTTGAGACATCAGACAAATTATCATTTCAAGTATTTATAGCAATTAAGTTTATTGGACTAAGATCTTTCAAAATATTTGTTATATAAACTTCCTGAAATGTTAATGTCCAATGTTTTGAATGATGTCAAACTGGTTAAAATATTAGAATATAATAATAATGATTCTGGTTTGACTCTGGCTTAACTTAGATCTTAGACTGAGTTAATATTTTATTTTGGAAAATAATTAACAAATTATAATTCAATTATAAAATATTGGTACAATCAATTATAAATGGTTCAATTATAAATGTGTACAATCAGCCAAATTTGTAAATAATTAAAATTATATAGGAAATTCCTGGCTTTTAAGTGTCTTTGGGTTTGTGAATTTTTTTTAAATATCAAGTATTAAAAAAAATCAAAAATGTAAACATATGAAGAAAAATGTGTTAATTATAAAAAATAAATCCTAAATATTCATAAAAAAGGCATTTCAAACCATGTGCATAGGAATTCCATATAGTGTGACTGAATTTGTGACAAAAAAACTCATTTGCTGCAAAATCAAAATTACAGCCAAGAAGCAGAAATAGCATGCCTTCTGGTTTTACTGACATATTATATAAATAAGATCCATTCCTGGATTATGCCTAAGTTAATAATTCATCTGCATTAAAGCTTATTTACTTATCTATCAATAATAATGAAGAATAAAAATTTTTTAACATTTATATAACAAATAATTTTTTTATTATTAATATGTTGACACCGCAGGAGCAGAAATCTGCTCCTGTGTTCGTTACACTTAACGTCGGAGGAGCAGTTTTGTGACCAGTAATCTGATACTTGATTGTTTTCCATAAATCATTATATAATCATAAACTATTGATTTTGTTAGCCTTTAATTTTATTATGGTCAAATTGCATTGCTGAGAATAAAACCTCTGAATTTAACATTATCTATGAGAAATTGAATCTTACTTTATGAGCATACTCCAGGAATGAATTAACTCGTACAGTTTGGAACTTCCTCATAATTTAATTCAAAAATATTTTTCTAGGAGTCATTTGTCTTGTTTTCTTTGGTTATACATAGTTTGAATTCCACAAACTATACACTTTTGTATATTATATATAATTATTATTAAATTGTTGATAATATTTAATTTTATTTATACATATTAATACTAATTAGGTAGAGCACAAGATGATGGAGATGAATCTGATGATGATGAAGATGAAGAGTATGACCAAGGTGAAATTCAAATACTTCTTTCTTTTGATATTTTATTTCTTTACAGTAGTGTAAGTTTAGTCATTATCAATCAATAAGAATAGCCAACTTCACTGGTTTACAGAATAGTAAAATTTTATTTGCAATTTTTATATTCTTTATTACTGTATCCATTGTAAATGAAGTCCTGTTTTTCTGTAAACCAATGAAGTTTGTATCCTAATTGATAGCTAACAAACCTCCACTGTTATAAAAAGATCAAATATTCTAATTACTTTATGAAATACTTCCTGTTGGAAAATTAATAAATACACAAATAACAAACTTGGAATTGGAAAACTAATTTTACTAACCCTATTAACTTATTTTTCCTGTTCAGAACACTTTTGTGTGCATGCATGCTTTCAGATTACATCCATGCCATTAAATAATTTTATCTAATTCTGAAATTTGTTCTCCCTACCTGTATAAAGGTTAGTTTCCACTAGCGCAGAACCATGGCAGAAAATACACTCATGACAAAAACAGCACAGTTTTGATGTCATACGATGGCATAAAAGCTGTTACTATCTAGAATCTAGATAGATTCAACTTTAACCTTGACGGTAAAATCCGTTGAAATAATGTCCACCAATGAAATCAATGCATTTTATGACATTGAATTGTTGGCAATTTTGAGTCAAGATAACAGGATTCTCTATCATTAAATCTCATCTCCTTAATTAAACTTGCATAGAAACTTTGTTCATATCTCTTCTTATAAATATCTTTGATCCAACATTTTCTCTTCCTCCATTGTCTTTCAGTTTCCTCATTTACTGCAGCTGTTAACATCATTTTGTAAACAGTGAGTACCTTTCATTGCTTAGCATCCATTTTGTTTTACATGAATTATGGGAACAGTGGTAAAAATCTTGGGAAAAGCATAGCTTACCGCAACAAGTGGAATTGCTGCTGCATTTATTCACAATGGTTTTGACCATTTCGCTTTCCGTAGCAAATAGTGGAAACCAACCTTAACAAATGTAGAAAAAGCTTAGATTCAGACTTTGACTTATGATGGGATCCAGTTTCAAATCTTGTCATAAGCCTTGAATGATCATAAGTCGTAAATGCTCAAAATTTATGAATTTCTCACTACTAATGCTTACTAGGACACTATACATTATCTTAATAAAATAACTAACACAAAACTACAAGAACCAAACACAAAAAATATGCTTTTCCATATATCAGACCATGGCTCAGGGGCTTGAACTCTTGTGAATTATATTGACTAATCACAGTATTTATCAATGGCATCATCATTGTAAGTACAAGTGGTCATAAGTTGAGAACTATTTATAATTTAATTTGTTACAATTATCTACTTGTTTCTAAAATTTGTTATGCATATTTTTGTGTTCAAAAAGAAACTTTGGTGAACATAAAAAAAGATATGCATAACAAATTTCAGTATTTTTTTGATTATTTTTGTTTTGAAAAAGATATATAAATGATTCTTAACTTATGTTGGCTAAATATAAAATGATTTTGTATTTATAATATTTCATATGAAGATTGCCTATAAAATCTCAACACTCAAAAAGGCTAAGATGCAATGATCAATCAGCAAGATCGTGTTGTTTATGTTTTGAGATATGTGAGGCCCGCATGGTCCACAGGACGATAATCAACACAAAAAACACGCTTATGGCCTACTGCAGTCTGTGGAGTGAGTAAGGACAGATAATGAGACTTAGACAACGATGGACACAGAGACTATAACACAACTTCCTTTATTGGAGAGAGTTTTACAGTATCAAAACCCAACAATTATTATCAGAGGATAAATACCTCTGACAATAAAGTCCTTTTCCTCAAGTTGCAAAAAAAGTCTCTCTTTTGTTGGGCCACACAGAAAACCTTTGATGTGGCAGTACTTTCGTGATACACTCACACTAACATGTTTCCTGTCGGATCATTTCCTTATTGTTATCGACGAGGATCAACTTTCCTGGCGATGGGCGATGACTCGAGGTTTGGCAACGGATCTTGACGGAGATGGGCGATGACTCGGGATTTGGCGATGGATCTTGTTGGAGATGGGCGATGATGCCTCCTTTTCTGCCATCTGTTTCTCCTTGTGTTCTCTCTTTCTCTCCTCGATGCGTGCTGCCGATCCCCTTTTTAAACTACGCTGAGCCTGGGACCGAAAACATGACATTTCATCCAAATTCTTGGACCTCGGTGCTTTCTGGTTATTGTTTATTATTTTCTACTGCAGGTGGGGTCTACTGCATTAGTCCCTGGACACCTGTGCAAGCACGATCTTTCGTCCGCGATATGTAATTTCTTTTTGTTTCGAGATTTACGATCCTAGAGACGAAGTTTCGTGCAATATAATGTGGATAGATCAACGTTTAATATCCTTTTAGTTTTAAAGTTCTTTATTCTCTTTTCCTCAGCTGCGGAGAACCGAATACCTTGTGGATAGATCAACGTTTAACTATCCTTTTAGTTTTAAAGTTCTTTATTCTCTTTTCCTCAGCTGCGGAGAACCGAATACCTCAGACCAACTGCAGAATAAAAACAACCCATGGCGGTCTATTCTTTAAAGTGCACTCCTGTTGAATTATGATGAGGAGGGGAGGGGCATTCTACAGCAGGCCCGAATTCCGTGTCTCCATAGATATCATAGGTGTCATATTGACAGATTACTTGCAAAAAGGATAAGAACTTTTTGGCCTCCCTTCATAATATCAACACCATTTTCATAGTTGATATACAGTGCCATACAAATATTATAATTTTACATTACAATTAAATAATTAAAATTTAATAAAAAATTATTTTAAATATTTATTTTTACAAAATAAGCTAATTTTTTTTATAAGATTTGCATACATCAAGCAGATATTTGCAACAGTCATTTGAATTGAATACATCTCTTCCTATTATATTTTATATTTAAGAAATTTCATATGTATTTTTTGTATTTCACTTTCATGTTGAAACTGGATGTTTATTTTTAAATAAATAGAGTAGATCTCTATTTTGCAATTAATTCATTCTGATAAGTTTCATGCAACTTGAAAATTGTATGAGTCAGTGTTTAAATTCAATACAGGTATCCCTCCTATAACACGATAGATAGGTTCCTAAAAACGCAGTGTTGTCTGAAATCATGTTATATGAGACCCAGAGTGAATACAAAAAGGAGAGTTGGCGAAAAGTTTGGAGAATCCTGATCTAACAATGATTTTGAAATGTTATCATGGATATACATACGTAGACTATTTTATTGAATCTTGACTAGCAAATTTTCTTAATTGATGTGTCGGAAGATTGGCTAACTGGAAACACTTCGGCTTTCCACCTAGAAGCCAGGGTTCGAATCCGGGTCTCATTCTTTGAAAAATTTATTCATGGAGTCTGGGCCAACCTGTTAACTCTGCCTTCTACATTTCAGCTGATCACTCTTCAGGACAAGGCCTTTTCGCCCTGTACTTACATGTTAGTAGTTTGCAGAGCGAAAAGTGGCGTCATCTGTTAACAAAAAAATTTACTGCAAAATTTTAGATTGAAAGTTCCTGAGAAGTGAGAAACTTCATTCTAATATTGTTGTTTCGGTCTAAAAGATAGATAAGTAACTTAAGTAAATGTAATATATAGTAATTTGATATAATTTTTTCAAAAACATATATAGGCCTATTATTTTCTTTCATATTAACTCATCAACATCAATTCAGAAATAATATATTTATTTTTCCTCCTCCTCCATCCAATTAATCAATAGGAAAATGAACGTTCGCAGAGTGACTATAGAATCATCATCAGACAGTAATGGACTGGTCATATGGAGAATGTGGAAAATTCTGTATGAACTGAATTGAATATTTTAATTAATTAACTAGTACCAAAAGGCTGTATTTCCATTTAAATTTTTTTCATACTCAAATTCGGTCCGATTCTATGGCCTGAAGATCATGAATGAATGTTATTGATTGAATAAAATTGACAGTCGCTACTCTTTGTAATCTGGTCATTAACAAGAAGAATGGCGTTAAGTATGGAGATCTAGCGTTAAGCGAATTGTCTTTAACAGAAGTAGATGTTAAGCGGAATTATATTGTATCTAACTTATAAAAGAACAATAATATTACATAGCAATAATATATGGAAACGTGACATTTCAAATTCTGATTTCTATTTTCGCTATCGAATTACTGTATTAATAAGAGTGATTAAAATATCAAATTTATCTAAAATAAATGGCATATATAAACTTAAATATATTGTAGTTAGTCTAATGAATTCGAACATAATGTTTAGTTGTTATCATCTCAAGTAAAACTGTATTTCAAAATGATATTCAAAGAGGAATGACTTTCAACTTGGTCATTATTATTAATTTTATTGAGTATAATCTCACCAAAGATGATATAATAAACATATCTGTATCTAATACTTTAATAAAAAATAAATAAATTATATTAAGGTAGAAAGTTTAATACCTTATATGAAAATATATTTTAGTTAATAGTATAGATCAAAATTAGGCCTTATTTTTAACGAATAAATCATAATTTTATCATGACTTCTTACATTTTTTGCAATTATTGCCTGCTAATTAAAAGTAGACCTATAGAATGTTTAGAAACAAGATAAAATATTATTAAGATAGTTTGATTATGAATGCTATACATTTTGTACATGAGGATACAGAAAGATGAAGAAAAGATATATTCAGTTCCTAGGTTTTCCATCTCATACTTTTTTTAAGGCAGAATAAGAAGTGGAATATGATACATTGGATAGAAACAATAAGCTAAAGAAGCATGAAATAATGGATTATTATTTAGCATTTGTACTTTTTTTTTATTTTCGCCATTAGAATTTAATACCTGTTTTGTTTGATATTGGATTCGGTCAAATTCAAATTTAGTAGAAATTATACTGTATTTTATTATAATAATGTCACGATAAAATGCATTTGTAGATCTCATCAAAAGCTCAGAAATAAATCATTTGTTCAGGGTATGTTTAGAGTCATTACTACTATTGCATTGTTTCTTATTGGGTTATTCAATGGCGCAATCAGAAATTTAGCAAGGGCAGGACCGGCCCTAGGAGGTAGGCAAGGTAGGCGACTGCCTACGGAGGCAAAACCGCCTGAACTAGAGCGGAAAAAATAAACACAACCCATATGGGCGGCATTTTTTGGTTTACCTACTGCCGCAAAAACGCTAGGGCCGGATCTGGCAAGGGGTGCAACTAAAAAAGTTAAGAAATATTGAATGTCGTTTGAATAAAACTGCAATGCAAAACTACACAAACTTATATATATTTTATTGAATACGATAGATTTATACCAATGAAATTTATTATAATGCATAAATAATAATCACTGAACAAATCTCAGCACAAATATTAGCAACAGGGAGTGCAATCGTTTTCTTGCACTCCCCTGGCTGAGCTACTAAGGTTGTTTACTATTGTTATATGATACTTTATTAGGATGTACTGTAGAAACATTATAGCCTAAATAAGGAATTTTTATGTTTTAACTTCTGTGAAAAATTAACAATTGTTATAAAACTATACTGAATTTGCAACTTTTGCGAATGCACATATATTATACATTTATTGTGCATTATACATTATACATTATATATATATATTATACATATATTGTGCATACGTTTCCTAAGTAGTAAGTATGGACTTCGCTCCCTGTATGTTTTGTGCAACCTAACTCTCTTCGTTGTCATTGCTGGTGGAACATTTATCGCGTCGAAATGAAACATTTTTTATATCATATTACATATCTCATGTTTTATGTCATATACAGTATTTGATGTCACTTCAAAAAACGGACAAATCACGATAATATTAAAAATGATTTATAGAGAAAATTAAATGAATTTCGCGTATCATCTTTTTAATTTCAACTAATATGGTATGGTAAAAATTAATTCATGACATTGAAATTCTAGCATCCGTCAATGTTGAGGAAATTTATTGCAATTTGTAACTGATTAAAAAGAACGATGCGCTTTATCACGACTGATTTCGAAATTTTGAAAGATTCAACTCATCTGATTTTTGAAATATTCTTCCTTATAAAAATATATAAAAAAATTAATCTTATAATTTTAACTCTATTTTTTTCTGTAGATTCTTAATGATTTGGTAACGAATTTCTGAGATAATTTATATATTATAGTTATAAATATGTATAGTAAATTAAACTACATCCTCAAAGGTTTTACTTTTATGCTGAATAAGCGAGTTATAAATTAAAATGATCGAGTTCAATTACTTTAATAAGCAACATTTATAAATGTGCACCTGATAACTCACATGGATAGCCGATAACGTTGATAATTCGGATTGATAAAGTGTGATATTAAGGTCACAAATATGCCTAAACTTGATATTTAACTAATTAAAAATTAATTTACAGATTCGATTAAAAAAATTAAAAAAAAAAGATATATTCAATCGATAGTTAAAAGAATATTTTAAAAAAATTAAATCGAGGATATAATTTTTTTAAATTTATAATTTTATTAGCCAATTTTAATCCACTGTACAATTTAATTCCACTAATTTTGCATGGCACCGAAATATTTACTTCACTGGCCATTTTAATTAAGTATGGATAAACGAAATTAGTAATATTATTTCCAAGATCATTTATGTATTTTTTCAATATATTCACTTTCGATTCGTTTTTCTCACCAAACGAAAAATTAATGGAAGCAGAAATCTCTTGTAATCCATTCAGATATAAAATAAATATGAAGTACAAAATTATTTTACTTCTTCTCATTGCAGTATATTATGGAGAATTATTAGTTATCTTTATAAGACTATGGCTTCAAATAAAACATACTGATATACAGTTTTAAATAAAATATTATTACCAAACGAGGAAACTTTGCGCTTATTATAAATTTTATTTCGTTATTGCAATATGAAGGAAAATAAAACTAGAATTAAGTTGTTTAAAATAACAAGAAAAAGAATTTTATAATACATGTTAAATATGCTAATAACCATTATACAAAGTGTGTTCATTAATTTCCGGGACTATAAAAAATATAACATGAATATTAAAAAAATAATTAATCTAATCTTATAATAATATCAATATTATTTAAACATCTGGCAATATAGATAACAAAACAAAAAAAAAAACATTTATTCGTCTGCGTTTAGTTTGATCGTCTGCTTTTAATTTAGTTTAAATAAGTGTGATCGTCTGGTGCATTTGCATTTTGGATATTTGTAGGGAACAGAGGATATGCATTAATTTTGAACTTCAACTATTCTCCAGATATTGCACAAAATAACATTTTCTTTTTCCGAAATTAAAATCATATCTCAAAGGAAGAAAATTTGACACTATAGAAATCATATGGAAAGAAACGACAAAAATTTAAAGATCTCTAAAATAAGGTGATTTTAAAATATGTTTTGAAAATTGGAAAAAGATGGATAAGATATATAAAAACAGAAGGTTCTTATTTTGAAGAACAATAAGGTAATTTCATTATATTTATTATTTTATCTTGATTTCTGACAAGTCCCGGAAATTAATGAACACATCTTGTATATGTAATAATGATAAAAGATGGAATTACAGTATATGAATTTTTTAAATTATATTTGTTAAATATTGTTTGAATCACAAATCGGAAAAGATGGAAAACATTAATAAAGTTTATGAATGGTAAAACTCTGTTAAAGTATATAATAGCCACTCAAAAACATCTAATATATATGGAAAATAATTCAACCACAGTAGTAAGAAATTAAGATACAGTATTTGTTACAATTTAGAAACAGGTATTTGGTTGACACTATTACTGTACTGTATTTTCTTAAATCGTAAATAAAATGACCACATATAAATTGTAATAAATATTCTAATTTCTTAGAATTTAGCTCATTTTTTATATATAGTATTGGATTTTTTGAGTATTTATTTTTAGATTAAAACTGTTTTTTTTAGAAAGATATTTTAACAACAATATGTTATTACACTCTTTATTTTTAATCTGATTGAATAGAAATTTTTAGGTAATATCAAGTAACATAAGAAACATCTATATACCAAATTTTGTCGAAATTGTTTGAGCGATGCAATCTATACAAAAGTTCAAGATGAAAGGATTACCTATTCCTTTGATTTTGGCTCTGTCATGTTAAGATTTTCAGAGAATTTTTAATAACAAACAACTGCCTATATCCCAGATTTGGTAAAAATTGGTTAACAAAATGATCCATAGAGACGTTTCCAGAAGATTCTTCCCTTCTATATTTTCATTTTACCCAAATTTACTAACATTTTTAATGACCTAAGATATACTTATATTCCTAATTTGTTCAAAATAGTTGTGTTATTTGTGTTATAATTTGGTCAAATTTATAACATAATTGAAAGTGGTTAATGATAACTAAAAGTATCGGGAAAATATAGATTTATATTGTATTCATTGTTATAATTTTAATTATTTTGATAAATAGACTACACTTAAGCTATAACATTGATAGCATTGCAGAATCTTTACTCAGTAATGGATAAATATAACACGAATTAAATACAGTAAATAAAATACGTATATATATTTTTAGAATTGTAACAGGGATTATCAGATAAGAACTTAGGAAGAAATTATGAAAATGTAAACTATAAAACAGAATAGGAAAAATCAATGTAATTTTGAGATCATTATTTCAGTATTATTTTATTTATCTGTTATTGACTTATGCAATAATCATAACAATAATATACAATTTTATTTCTCATATAAAAGAAAAATCACTAGATCCATAATGTACATAAAGGAAAAATAATGAGGAAAAATGAAAGTTTTTATTACAACCTTGATTGTAATAGTATTTTATTAGGATAGTTTTATAAATGATTTTTAATTGAATTTTTCACATTCTTTTGGTGATAAATTTGCTCTGCTTATTATTATGAACGGAATTTAGATTTTATTATTATACAGCAGTGGTGTTCAACCTTTTTTACTATGGGAGCCACTTTTCTATACTAAGTTATTCGGCGATCTACCCCCTTTTATAGATCACGTTCCCCCACCTGATACCTGATTACATACAACTATACAGTTAAATGCGCTCACTCACTTCGGAGAACCACTCTCCTAGCTCTAAAAACTTTATTTGTGTATTTAAAAATCTATTTATCACTTTTAATTATTTTAATATAACAAATAAACAAAATATATTGGAATAAAATATTTATTCTGTATTTTGGGAAATCAAAGTTAAAAAAAAAAACAGATTGATTATAAACTCATGTTACAGGAAATGCTGGTTGATTAAAAAAAATTAATATGAAATTTGGCATTGTTTGGAGCTCGCAATATTTTCATCATCAGGTTGATTATGAAAAAGTGGCCAATCGCAAACAATCATCTAAATGATCATTTGTAATTTGGTTTCTTTTTTTGTTTTATGATGTTCATATTTGAAAAAAGCGGATTCTGATAAATATGTCGATCCGAAACACGACAGAATTTTTTGCGCAATATCAGTTAATATTGGAAACTTTTCCTGTATATATACTTGCAAATGATAAGAAAATTATTGATTTGACAGTTTTAACGAAAAATAAATAAACAGTAGTAATACATTTAAAGACAATTAAAAAATAATTCAAAATAATGATAAATAAATTATTGTTTTCAGTTTTACTTAAATTTATAAGGAAGAATAAACAACAGATCGACCAAAAATCGCTCCGCGATCGACTGGTTGAACACCGCTGTTATACAGTATTTGGACTTTCATAAAATAGGAAAAATGTAAGCTAGAAGTAAGAAATATTCCAATTTACAGCAGGCCATATAATTTACAAAGATTTTGTTAAATTCAGTGATTTATCATCGAAAAACATACTGGAAAAGAGAAAAATTATCAACACAGGTTGATTAAATCCACAAATATATTTCTAATAGATTTGTAATTTAAGCTAAATCTAAATTGAAAAAAATAAGCGAACTTAAAAATTATTAAGTTTATTTACTCTTTTAAACTAGATATAATAATTTATATAATTAAATTAATGGAGAAAATCAATAAGCATATTTAACTAATTTTATTTTTTTATTTGTCAGTTTGTATGTTATTTCTAAATTCTAATTATTGGTCAGTATATTTCGAAATCCAATAAGAAATATTAAATATTTATAAAATTTCAGAATTTTGAAAAATTCAAATAATTATAACTTTATATTTCTATTTGGCCTAGTATAATCACATCTTTTATATAGGGCGTATTTCCATGTTATATTTAGAGTTTCTGATTTCCCGGCCTCTTTTCATTCCCGGGCATTCCCGGGAATGCATTAAAATTTAATAAAATCTAAAAAAGTGGTTATTTATTTAATACAATAACAAATACACAAAAGAAGAATATTAATTCCAAAATTTATAATTCCTTTATATCGACTAATTCAATTCGAACTACAAAAGTACAAATACGATATTCATCACTCATTCTTAAAGTATGATTTGAGGAAGCATAAGCAATCAATGCTCTTACTTTTAAAAATATTTTTAGCAACACGTGCGCGTCACGTGACATTATTCGCCTTAAATTAAGCCGACGTTGTACCAGACAGGAAGTGACATCACAAAACTTTAAACAGCTATAACTTTTTTATGAAGCCTCAAATCGAAAAACGTTTTTCTAGCTTTTTGCTTAGAATGGCTCATCTACCAGCCTGTGAAGTTTGGCACACCATTTCTGAAACACCCTGTATATTGCGAATCACAAACTAAAATGGTAAAAATTTTATAAAGAAATCATAAAATTTGAAAAAATAATTTGATTCGTGCTGAGCGGAATAGAATCGAGTTTACTAATTCAAAAATGACATAAAATTTAAAAAGCGAAGTCTTTTTTTTAATTTAAATAAATGCTAAATTTATAAAATTTGTAGATGTAAAACAAAATAATTACTTACCTAACACAAAATAAGCCAAAGCAATAGCATATTCATTATCTAGCATATTCAATTGTAGCATATTCATTATCTACAGGGGGCGAAATGTGCTGGGGGCGAAATGATCCGGGGGCGAAACGTTGTAGCATATTCGTTATCTACAGGGGGCGAAATGTGCTGGGGGCGAATGATCCGGGGGCGAAACGTTCTCGGGGCGAAATGTAGGGGGCGAATTGTCGGAGGCGAAATGCAGGGGGCGAATTTTCCGTAAACCAATTTATATATATGATTCATACAACTATATACATACAATTCATTCTTAATTTTTCGCGGAACACCGTCAAAGGTTTGGCGGCACACTAGTGTGCCGCAGCAGAATGGTTGAGAACCACTGAATTAGATGATGATAAAAATTTTATAAAGAAATCACAAAATTTGAAAAAATAATTTGATTCGTGCTGAACGGAATAGAATCGAGTTTACTAATTTAAAAATGGAGTAAAATTAAGAAAGCGAAGTTTTATTTTTTATTTTAAATAAATGCTTATTTATAAAATTTGTAGATGTAAAACAAAATAATTACTTACCTAACACAAAATAAGCCAAACCATAGCTGAAATCGGCGAATGGTATTCCCAGAAGAAAACTTAATCCAAATCCACTGATAATGGCTAAACTGGCTGAGACACAAGCAGATAATCCAAGCCAAGGTTTACTTCGAACAGAATCATTGGTCATGCACGAAACAACAGTAAATAGTACAACGGCAACAAAGCAAACCGGTGTGAAGGGAAATAAAATATCTGTGAAATTCTTGATTTCATTCGTAATTGCTTCATTATTGTAAATATTAATATTTATGTAAGTGAAATTAAGAGAAGGAATTAGTTTGTCAAGAGCGTTATTCCATTCACGGATTTCATCGTATTTTCCTCTATTGCTGGTATCTAAAGGATAGAATAATCTCAGAGCATTAGCTTCTCTTATATATCTCTGCTGATAATGGCTAAACTGGCTGAGACACAAGCAGATAACCCAAGCCAAGGTTTACTTCGAACACAATCATTAGTCATGCATGAAACAACAGTAAATAGCACAACGGAAACAAAGCAAACCGGTGTGAAGGGAAATAAAATATCTGTGAAATTCTTCATTTCATTCGAAATTGCTTCATTATTATAAATATTAGTATTTATGTAAGTGAAGTTAAGAGAAGGAATTAATTTGTTAAGAGCATTGTCCCATTCACGGATTGCATCGCATTTTCCACTATTGCTGGTATCTAAAGGATAGAATAATCTCAGAGCATTAGCTTCTCTTATATATCTCTGATTATCTAAAGTAACTTCTCCTAAATTAGAACCAGTTAAAACAAAATGAAATGTAAAAGGATCCATCTGGAGAGGAAATTTAAAATTTAGTTTTCCTAATGCTATATCATCTAAGTATTTAAGTATACTGTTTTCGTAGCATTTTCCTAATGCTTTAATAACCACTTAAAACAAAATGAAATGTAAGTGGATCCATCTGGAAAGGAAATTTTAAATTTACTTTTTTTAATGCTATATCATCTAAGTATTTAAGTATACTGTTTTCGTAGCATTTTCCTAATGTTTTACCACATAAATGCGAATAATTCATTTTTTCCCCTCCATGATTTATTGCAAGATTTCTCACCTGTTCATCAAAGTTTATAATTTCTTGTATTACTTCTTTATTTAAGATATTGTTATGTAACTTTCCTGTTATGATCACAAAAATTACCATCTTGTTTAATCTCAGTATATCTGTATAATGAGAAGTATTTTCCATAAAATATTTTTCTACAAGCTTTACCACATAAATGCGAATAATTCATTTTTTTCCCTCTATGATTTATTGTAAGATTTCTCACTTGTTCATCAAAGTTTATAATTTCTTGTATTACTTCTTTATTTAAGATATTGTTATTTAACTTTCTTGTTATGATCGCAAAAGTTATCATCCTGTTTAATCTCAGTATATCTATATAATGAGAAGTATTTTCCATAAAATATTTTTCTACAAAATTTCTATTTTTTATTGCTCTTCCATTCGTAGCAGTAAACAAATAATCAATATTTCTGTTTATTTTTATCTTAAGTATTCCACACAGCAGAATGGCAGAAATGAGAACAGGTACAAAAAGAAAATAGAGAGGATGTGTAGCTACGACTTTTCCCAAACGGAAGAATTGTTGAGAAAGAAGATTTTCTATACATTTTAATTTCATCTTTACAGATATTTAATTAAAATATAAATATTCATGAAAAAAAGTTTTGAAAAATTACTTTGCCACCAATAATTGAATGGCAAATTATATAGGAACAAATTATTAATTTCTATTTTTTTTCAGCTGATTTTCTGCTATTATGATACATTATCTATAAATAAATGAAACGTATATGCAATAATTTTATTTCTATATATTATTTATCAGAAATAATATATAATTTTATTTATTATTATTATTATATTATAGCAGTATTATGTCTACTGTTTTAAATTTACAATAACTCGAAATAAATTCCCAACCGATATATAAAAATAAAAATTTAAATTGCACATTTTTTTTTATAATTTTTATAACAACAATTAAAATTTTAATAATATTAAAGCGCAAATATTTATTTAAAATTTTATGTTGAATAATATTTAAATTTTTGCAGAAGTTTAATTATTTAAACATAAAGATATAAATAATTATATTAAGTACTCCACACAAGAGAATAGCAGAAATGATAACAGGAACAAAGAGAAAATACAGAGGATGTGCAGCTACGATTTTTCCCAAACGTAAAAATTGTTGAGAAAGAACATTCTGAATACATTTTAATTTCATCTTTACGGTTATTTAATTAAAATATAATGTTAAAGATAAAAGTAAAAAAAATTACGTTGTCACTAATAATTGAATAGCAAATTCCAAGAATTAAAATTATTATTATTTATTTTTTCTGTTGATTTTCTGCTATTATGATAACATTATCTGTAAATAAAATAAAAGTATATGCAATAATTTCATTATTATAAATTATAACAATTTCATATCTACCGTTTTATATTTGTAATATACTCGAAATAAATTCAGACCGATATATAAAAATCAAAAATTTAAATTGCATATTTGTTTATAATTTTTATGACAACAATTAAAATTTTACTAATATTAAAAAATGTAAATATTTATTTAAAATTTCATGTTGAAATAATATTTAAATTTTTGTAGACGTTTACCTATTTAAACACAAAAATAGAAATAATTTTTTTTTTTGCATATGAAATTTAAGGAATGAATTTCTATTCAGTATTTTAAAAATTTTAAAAGTGATCTCTTCCTAGATTATTTAAATTAAATTACTCTAATCTATTAATTTTCTATTATTAGAGAGAATAAACTGAATTCTAGAAAATATCTTGATAGTAATTTCGGGTAAATGAATATCGGTGTTGGAACATTCCATATTCAGACCAGCTAGTTAACACTTGCTTATATTTGTTTCTAGTCCCCTATCATAATACCTGATGTAACACTACCTCCTTCCTTTGTATAGTGGAATTCTATTGTTAGAATAAAGTATCGTTTCGCACTGTTAACACGAGATCTCCTTTCTCTCCAACAAGTCCCTATATTCGATAGTTAGATCATCTGTTTCATTTGTCTTCATACAACAACATTCGGTTATTTAATTAGTTATTTAAAAATTAAATACAAGAATCAATAATATTTTAAATAATATCTATAAAATTTTAAAATATTGTTTACCTGTTACTTATCCAAAATGAAATAAAATATTTAATTTTATGATTATTGTTTCAAATGATCAGGATTCAAATGCTATTTGCTACGATTTATACTTAATTATAAATAAATGAAAATTTATAAATTCAGTTATATGCTGGAATTAATCTATATTATATAACTAAAATTTTTTTGTAAATGTAAACAATCTGTCATCAATATTTAATGATAAGTTTGGAACTTTGGATTAACATATTAATCTACATATTCCTAAATCATTAACAATATATTTTGCATTAGCTAAATTTAAAATTTTTGAACATTTTTCATTAAAATTATCATTCTAATTACAATGTAATAAGATAAATCTAATATACGTTATGATTTTCAAGAATACTTTGCTATAATTTTTTCATAATTCAGTGCTGTTATTTATATATTTAGCAACATTTGTATATAATTTATACAAATATTAAAAAGCTACAATTTTATTACAAATGTTTGTAATAAAAATATTTGTATATAATTATAAATTACATACAAATCTTTTTATTTATTGTATTAAATTTAACATGTGAGTTAAAAATTTTATTTTTACATTTAATTAGGAAGCTAATTATTTTTTACATCCAAATTTATAATAATTAAGCTACAAGTACTATTTAGATATCAAAGTGGCTGGTCTTTTTAATACTGTGTTTTATTTTTAATTTTTATGATGAAGAAACGTATGTAAATTATTATCGAAATACAAACAATTTATATGATAATTAATTATTTATCATTTAATAAATTATTATTCACCAGTGAAAAGCTAAACTCTTTGAAGCTAAATCAAAATACGTACTTTTATTCTTTATAATTAACTAAATATTAATGGATGTTTTTTATATTACTTATTTGTTTAAAAACTTTACAATAGCTTACTATAATAACGATGACAAGTGTTTTAGCCTCTTTGTTATTTTTTTTTAATTTTTCTATGTTTGATTTTAAAAAGTTTTAAAATTTAATCTGGATTAATATTGCTTCCTAAGTTCAGTGTTATTCTCTAATAGATTAAAAAAGCAGTTAATGAAATATTAATGGATATTGAAAATTTTCATTCTTTAATTTGGAATTTTATTGTTATTATTTTTACATTTCTCAATATTATAGATTGTTATATTTCATTGTTCTTCGGCAAAAGTACAACTGCATTTAATTTATACAGTACATGTTAATTTTATTTTATATCTAAGTTAGCTTGAGTACAGTATAGCAATTTCAGCTGCAAACATTTAATTAGAACATCCTTGAATTAAAGTACAGTAAGAACCCGCTTAACGCTGTTTCGATATAACACGGTTTGTTTTCGAATTCTCTATTTTTATTGATTCACTTTGGCGTGGTTTTTCAAACCGTTATTCTTACATAAATCCGAAATCGCAGGAATTTGTTGCATTGATTCTCCTATGTCGTCTCACTGAAAGTTTGATATCAGGACTGTGCAGTACATACGAAAGAATGGTGCGGTCAGAGTTCATATATATCATCGTCATCAATGCTATTTTACAGTAATAAAAACAACAATTATCCCATTTTAGTTTTAACCCGAATGCTACCACTTTAAACTATACTTCCTTGAAGTTACAACGTTTCTCTTTCATCAATATTTTTGCGTTATTTATAGTATACTGAATCTGATTACTGCTTTTTGTTCTTAAAACTTTCTATTTTCTAATTTTAAGAATTTTTTCATGAATGATTTATGAATACAAATTTAAAACTTTTTTTCTAATTTTAAGAATTTTTTCATGAATGATTTATGAATACAAATCGATAGTTAGCAATAAAAAATGTGTATAATTAATGTAATACAATAGTAATAGTACATGTTACAAAATAAAATTAAAAAACTCCTATGTATATATTGTTTATTCACCTGTTTCACCTATCCTCATTATTTACGTGTTAAAATGACCTAGTTTAACGCTGTTTTATTTTTCGCTTTGTTTCTTTGGAACATATCCCCCGCGTTAAACGGGGTCTTATTGTAGCTGATGCAAATATCTATTTGATAATGGAATTAAAATATATTCATTCTAAAACAGATTTTAAACGATCGTCACTCTCAGGATTTCGAAATAGAATATAGAATCTGAAATGCTATATTTGCTTTTCTCTTTCTCAATTCCAGGTTATTATCTCATCCATATAGATAATTATACAAGGCCAATGCATATAAAAACAGGTCGAAGATCAATAAGATTTTCAAGAATAATCTCTTTAATTAAAATAAGAGTCCATTATTTTGAAAAAGAAATTATCTTTGTTTATAAAGCCAAAATGGCATTCAAACATTATTTCTCTCCAGTATATAGTTAGAGATTATTTATGTCAGTTTCCGATCAGTTTTGGATTATTAAATGATGGGGCCATTTCAATCAAATTAAACTGTCACACCCAAAGCAGAAATTGTGAATGACGATATTTTATCAAGAACTGAATCCATATTCGTCGGCCGGATGGCCGCGTGGTAAAGCTTTGGCTTACCATCCTGGAGGATCCGGGTTCAAATCCGGGTCCCACACCTCCAGTTTTTCAGGAGGGGTCCGGGCCCGGCCCGTTGAACACCATCCTTCAACCATCCGGTTGACCCCTTCACGGGTGTTGGCCAGCCTGTGATGGGCTCTACAAGTGGCTGCCGCCAGATACAGTATATCCCAAGAGGATATGGCGGCGTAATCTAATTAACCTATCCTAACCAAAGCAGAAATTGTGAATGACGATATTTCATCATGAACTGAATCCATATTCGTCGGCCTGATGGCCGCGTGGTAAAGCTTTGGCTTACCATCCTGGAGAATCCGAGTTCAAATCCGGGTCCCACACCTCCAGTTTTTCAGGAGGGGTCCGGGCCCGGCCCGTTGAACCCCATCCTTCAACCATCCGGTTGACCCCATCACGGGTGTTGGCCAGCCTGTGATGGGCTCTACAAGTGGCCGCCGCCAGATACAGTATATCCCATGAGGATATGGCGGCGTAATCTAATTAACCTATCCTAACCAAAGCAGAAATTGTGAATGACGATATTTCATCATGAACTGAATCCATATTCGTCGGCCTGATGGCCGCGTGGTAAAGCTTTGGCTTACCATCCTGGAGAATCCGAGTTCAAATCCGGGTCCCACACCTCCAGTTTTTCTAGGAGGGCCCTATCCGGGCCCGTTGAACCCCATCCTTCAACCATACGGTTGCCCCCATGGGTGTTGGCCAACCTGTGATGAGTTCTATAAGTGGCCGCCACCAGATACAAAATATCCCATGAGCATATGGCGGCTTAATCTAATAAACCTAACCTAACCTAACCTGAATCCATAGTCGGCCGGATTGGCCGCGTGGAAACGCTTCGGCTTTCTACTCTGGAGGACCCAGGTTCGAGTCTCGGGTCCCACCCCTTGAAAATATTTATTATGGGGTCCGGGCCCGGCCCGTCGATCCCCGTTCTCCACAATCCGGCTGACCCCTTCGCAGGGGTGGGCAGCCTGTGGAAGGGCTTGTTTCGCCCTGCCACTTAGTATTCTTCCAGAATGGAAGGTGGCGTCATCTATTAACAAAAGAAAACCTGAATCCATAGGCGACCGGATGGCCGAGTGGTAACGCTGTCAGGGTGCCACGCAGGAGGATCCGGGTTCGTCTCCCGGGTCAGGTACCGAAATTTTTCGGGGTGCTCCAGGCGATCCCCGTCCTTCACCATCTGGCCTCCCTCCACGGTGTGGGTGCAGCCCGTGGTTGGAACTGGCCCTCCCCTTAATAATCTCCGTGATTGAAAAGGGGCAAAAAAACCTGAATCAGTATTCCGAAAACTTTTCGAAATTTGGGACTTGTTGGCCCTCTGGGGAAAAAACGCGTTTCTAGGAGGAGAATAAGAATTGTCACGATTTTATTATTGTAAATTTCTGTTTAAGCAAATTTATATTATTTAATAAAGCTTTTATATTATTTAAATTAACTGATTTTTAATAAGAATTTTTAATATAACTATTGTATTAATTTAATAATATAAGTCTAAATCGCAAAGAATACTTTTTAATTAGAGTATCGAAATGAATCTATCTGAAGCACTTCAAAGGAATTTTCTAGTTGAATTACTTTAAGATGCGTATTCAGAAAATTTTTATAATATGTTTGAAAACAAAAATTATAACAAAAAACAAACAAAGAAAACAAAAGTGTGTTTGAAAAGTATAAGTGAAAAAAGTAAAAATAGTTTAATACAAATTTAGCCATAAGAAGCTATAAAGAAGTATCGTTGAAATAACAGAAATTCGCTATGGGGCATCACTATGGAACTATGTCATGAATTGGCCAGTTCGGACGCCTTGCGAAGGCCTGATATCACTGGGATAAACTCCACTGCGTTTGCTTCATCACCCTCAGATAAACATTAGCTTCCACCGTGGTCTTAACACAAAGAGTCTCCATTAGCTTGAAGCCGATCACTTTTTGGACTGCATCTTTAAACTTTCTGTTCTAACCATTCATCCTTCGGCACAGTACCCCAATTTGGGATTTCGGATTCTTTTTAGGTATTCGTCTTTCACGCAGAGCATAAGATGAGCCAATTCTATCCTGAATCATACGGATTTCGTAGTCGAGTAACGAATCGATAAGCAACTCCTCAGAGTAACAATGACGTCAGTAGACGTCATTGTTACTCTGGCGAATCACTGAATGGGTCATAAATCAGAAATCTGTTTTGGCTTTGCTTATACAGTATAAACGTCGTTATAAATCTGCCTATGTCACACATGGCGGTATCTACAACAATAGAAATATTTAAAATTGAAATAAAATGAATGATTTTTGTACAGTTTTATTGATATTTGAGTTATTTTAGGTTTTATATGCCTTATTATTTTTGATTAGTTTCAGATAATTTTCTTTTTGAAATATAAAGTTATAGAAGTGACGCGGAGAAACTACATAATTTATCCGTTTAGTTTAATGATTTAAAGAAATCACAGAGCCAAAATAATTAAATTATGGCATGAAATTTTTACGATATGAATTCGCAGAATTTTTTTAATTCCCGAATTTTATTGATTTAATGATCTCTATTGACTTATTTATAGTAACTTAATTTTATTTTTTAATTATTTTATTAACTAAAATTTTTATTAATAAACTAATTTTTTTTTATTTATTTGAAGTTTCTTGGCATGTAAAAGAATAGGACGTCAAACATAAAAAGGAGATGTGTTCGAAGTTAGATAAAATAATAGTACAACTATTTATCCTAATATATTTTTGTATTTGTTTTGTATTACCGAATGAGTGATAATATAACAGATGTAAAAAGGATAAATAGTTGTACTATTATTTTAATATATTTTTGTATTTGTTTTGTATTACCGAATGAGTGATAATATAACAGATGTAAAATATATAAAGTTGTATTCTGCGGTACTATACTAGCGCAGAGCGTTCTGGGAATAAATGCTTTTGTTGTTCCTGTATTCGAGTGGTAACGACGTCCTTGTAACTCCACTTCTAACGGTATTGTTGTAACAATTAAAACATTCTTAAAAGAAAAAATGCGAAGTCCTTGAAAAATTAGAAACGGCAAATAAAAGGGGTCATAATTTAAATACAATCTAAAATCCAGAGAACCAATTTCAAAAATTCTTTAATAACAAGGAACGAAACCATTAAATGTAATTTTTGCGGAAGTGGTCAACATTTTATTTATAATTGTAGTAAGTTTTTAGCATTAGATGGTATTATGAAAAAATAAGGAAGTAAGGGATAAACTTTATGCATAAATTGTTTAAAGAAAACTCATTTTAATGCATCATGCAAATCAGGCAACTGCAAAAAATGTGACAAGATACACCATACTTGTTTACTCCCAAGATCGTGTAATAAATTAAGCAGAGATAATAAGCTCAGTAATGATAACAGTAATAGCAATCTATGTTCAGATCAGATACTGTTACTGTGAGAGATTAGAGGTAGCGACCAGGGAAGCAGAGGCGATGGCGGTGAGCTTAGCATGTTGAAGAATAACTAGAAAAGTCACCAGGTATGTAATAAAATGAATGAATAATAAAGTATTGTGTCACCAATTTAACATTGTCAAATTGTAATTTGTTCACTCAATAATAATAAGACAGTTAAACACTACATGGTATCATAAAAAAATCTGAACGAAAATGGACATGCGACTACCAGCACCTATCTCCTTTTCCGAAGACAACATGGCGGAAGCATGGTCAAGATGAAGATAAAGGTTAGAAATATTTTTAATATCTTCCAAACGTGATAGCGATCCCGAAGCCACTAAAATAGCGATATTGCTGAACTTGATAGGCGATGAAGGGATAGCACTATACAATTCATTTGTGTCGCCCGGTACGGAAACAAACGATAAGACTTATGATGAGGTCATCGAGCTATTCACTACACTCCCCCAACCAAATAAGAACATTATGGACGATTTAATTTAATAAATGTACACAAAAAGAGGGACAAACGTTGAATAGTTATCTAACTGAATTAAAGAATTTACAGTCCTCTTGTGAATACAAAGAAACTGAAAATATCATAAGAGACAAGATAGTAATGGATATATATAGTGAAAAAATGAGAGAGAGACAGTTAAATGAACTGGATTTAACATTAGCAAAAGCTATAGGAATGTGCAACATAAGTGACACCCGGAAACAACAAATGAATGAAATAAAGAAAGGATAAGAAAAAGGAAACAGAGGCAATCAACCGTAAGAAAACTAATATAAGGGAAACTGACAACACCAACCAAGACAAAAGAGAAAGAAATTACAATTGCCTGAAATGTGGAAAAACGCATAAACGGAGCTTATCCAGCATATGGAAAGCAATGCAACAATTGTGGAGGATACAACCACTTTGCAATAGAGTGTAAAAACTACGATACAAAACGACAACCAAACAGAACCACAACATTAATGTTGAACCAAATGAAGATAGTGAAAATGAGCTATTCATAGATATGGTACACCAGCAATCAACGGAAAGTGAGTGGACTCAAGACATGGTAATAAATAACAAAATAAAATTTAAGATAGACTGTGGAGCGCAATGCAACATAATCACAGATGAAACGTTGAAACAAGTGTTCAACAATATACCACAACTACAAGTCACAGATATTATATAAGACTAGAAGCCTAAGGCGGCCACAGTATAAAAATCTTAGGCACCATAATATTGAAGTCTGAGATAAAGAAAAAGAGACACAGAATAAAATGTTGTTGTTGTTAAAGGAGATAAAAAATGCCTACTAGGGGTAAAAACCTGCTCAAGTCTCAACCTGATCACCAAGGTGCAGTTTCGGACAAAGGAAGAAATAATAAATAAATAAAAGACAGTGTTCAATGGGTTAGGCAAATTTCCAAAACCAACGTACACTATACACTTAAAAGAGAACAGCATACCAACAGCTAAGCAACCAAGGAGGATAGCCAAGCCTCTACCACCAAAATTAATAGAAGCATTAAAGAAATTAGAAAGCAAAAAAATAATAACACAAGTCAGAGGACCATCTGAATGGGTACACCAGCTAGTGATAGCAGAAAAACCCAACAAAGATTTAAGACTATGCCTTTATCCACGACAACTGAATGAAGCAATGCTAAATGAGCAATATCAATTACCCACACTAGAAGAAATACTGCACTGAGTGACATGAAAAGAAAAACCTTATTCTCAGTGCTTGATCTTAATGAAGGGTTTCATCAAGTTGAGCTGGATGATAAATCGCAAATGTGCACTTTCGCCACACTAGTAAGGTGATACAGATACTTGAGGATGCCATTTGGGATTAAAACAGCAGCAGAAGTCTTCCAAAACAAAAAAACAGATTATTGGACATATAAAAAATGTTAAAATATACATTCATGAGAATGATCACGATGAAATCCTCAAACCAGGTACTAGAAATTGTAAAAATGACTGGAATAACTTTCAATAAGGATAAATTCCGATTTAAAAGGCCAGCAATTAAAATATTCGGCCATAGAGTGAGCGAAAAGGGAGTAGAAATAGATCTGCAAAGCTAGAGGCAATAAAGAAAATAGAGATGCCAAGAGACAAGAAAGAACTACGACTGTTGGGAATAATTAAGTATATGGGCAAATACAAAGAGTAGAAATAGATCTGCAAGGCTAGAGGCAATAAAGAAAATAGAGTTGCCAAGAGACAAGAAAGAACTACGACTGTTGGGAATAATTAAGTATATGGGCAAATACATACCTAATTTATCAACGATGACAGCCCCATTACGCAATCTAACTAGTGAGAAAGTGAAATGGAAATGGTATAAAGAACATACCGAGAGCATAAATCTCAAAAACTTATTAACAAATGCACCAGTACTATCACATTATGATCCCATGGAAGAAATAGTGATACAAACAGATGCTTCCAAAGATGGATTAGGCAGTGTCCAAAGAAACAAACCTGTTGCTTACGCTTCACGTTCCTTAATACACAGCGAAAAGTTTGCACAAATCGAAAAAGAGATGCTGGCAAAATGCTTTGCAACTGAAAAGTTCCATTATTGCATCTATGGTAAGGATACTATAGTCCAAACAGATCACAAGTCATTAATTAGCATCAGCAAAAAGGACTGACAAAATACCACTGAGACTTCAAAAGATGATACTAGAAACTATGAAATATCACATTAGAATACTTACCTGGACAAAAAATGATAATTACAGATGCACTTTCAAGGACATACGTGAAGTCAGAAAATAAGGACGACTTGGAGCTAAAATGTGTAATACATGTAGTAAATGAGAGAATACCCATGTCAGAAGAAAGAAAAGAACAATTCAGGAAGGAAACAAAGCAAGGCCAAATACTAAAAATAGTGAGCAATTATATAAGAAGCACATGGCCGAAGGATAAGAAAGATATCTAAGATGAAATAAAACCTTACCATAACAAAGGACTCACTAGCAATATATGACAACAAACTAATAATCTCCTGATAGTCTTTGGAACTAACACTAAAAATCTGCACATTGGCCATCAAGGGATAGAAAAACCAAAGCAAAGGCTCAAGAGTTGCTATACTGGCCAGGAATATCAACAAATTGAAAAAAAATAATCAAACATTATATAGTCTGTCAACATAACAGGGCAAGTAACCCACGGCCACCACTTAAACCTTATGAGATCCCGAACAGACCATGGAAAAAACTAGGGATGGATATAGCAAAACAAGCAAATTGATTACATAATAGTCATTGATTATTACTCAAAATTGACTGAAATGCGGAAACTAAATAACAAAACAATCAACCATATTATATCAAAATTAAAAGAAATATTTGCTACCCATGGATATCCGGACATAATAATGACAGATAATTCACCATTCAAAGCACATCAATTCAAGCTGTTCCTAAATGAAAACAATATAAAACACACAACCTCAAGCCCAAACTACCCGAAAAGCAATGGCATAGCCGAACGAGCAGGGGGAATAATTAAAAAAAAAAATGCTTAGAAAAAGTGAACAAACATCTGAAGAGATAGTTGACTACCTACTCGCATATAGAAACACAATAATACTAAGTATAGGACTATCACCAGCGCAACTACTATTCAACAGAAAGTTGAAAGATAAAACCCCAATCACAGAGAAATTACTAAGACCAAAATTAAACAATATTAAAACAGTAAAAAACAGAATAAAGAATAATCAGCAAAAACAAAAACTTATTATGAAAGAGGAACTATCAATCTACCAACAATAAAAAATGATCAAGAAGTCCTTATAAGAGAGCAAGAGAGGTAGAATAGTAGAAAAACACCACATGCCCAGATCATACATGCTGGAAGATGAAGAGGGTAGAATACTCAGAAGAAACAGACAGAACATCATACCAGCGGATGAACCCACTAAACAAACACCTCCACAAAAAACAGAAGATAAAACAAACACATACCCTACAATTTCAGGAGTAGAAACTAACTACACCAATGAGATACTGGTGGGGAATTCACGAATTCAGTGATTTAATACAAACACTTAAAAAACTCATAATGTAAGGGTTAATTCGCCAACCTATCACCATTTCTTGATAAGGAAGGGTTAATTCGGGTTGGAGGTCGCCTACAAAATTCAAACTTCAATTTTAATAAAACACATCCGTTACTGATTAGTAGTAAACACTAACAAAACTTATTTTTGAGTATGAACGTAAAAGACTCTACACGGTAGGCCTCAATTATTATTGTCTTCCATACGTGATAAATTTTCGCCGATTAATGGTAGAAATTTAGCAAAGAGAACTGTTCAATGTTTAACGTGTTTTCGAAATAAACCTAGAAGTCATCCTCAACTAATTTGCCTTACTGCAGAGTAACCCACTATGTACGCATTCTATGCGGTCGGTGTCGACTATGCCGGACCCTTTCTCGTAAAACCACAAAAGGGACGAGGCAATAAATCGAACAAATGCTGTATTTGTTTTTCAACGAAAGCCGTTCACTTAGAACCAGTGACTGACTTAATCACAGAAGCCTTTTTAGCCACATTCAGACGGTTTCTTTCACGAAGAGACAAACCTTCTGTTGTTTATTCAGACAATGGTAAAAATTTTTTAGGATTCACTTCTCAGTTAAAAGAATTAGGTCAGTTTTTATCAAAGAATCATAGTGCTCTCAATGAAATGGTTGTGAGTGAAGGAATTCAATGGAATTTTATTCCTGCAAACATTCCTCATTTTGGAGGTTTATGGAAAGCTGGAGTCCGTTCAACTAAACATCATTGAGAAGAGTATTAAACAATACTATTGTAACCATTGAAGATTTCTTAACTATTCTGGCTAAGATCGAAGGAATTTTAAATTCCCGTCCACTGCATCCCCTTTCCGCCTCTCTAAATGACTATGAACCATTAACTCCATCTCACTTTTTAATTGGACGAACTATGACAGCATTGCCAGACCCAAATCTTCGATATACACTACTCAATCGTCTATCTCGATAACAACAATCTACAACAAATTATTCAACATTTTTGGCAACGCTGATCGAAAGAATATATCTCAGAACTCCAACAGCGATCTTAGTAGAAAACAGCTCAAATGAACATCAAAATCGGAGAATTAGTCCTGCTAAAGGAAGACAACTTACCGCCAAACCGTTGGAAACTGGGCCGAATCCTGAAAATGCACCTTGGACGTGACAATATAGTGAGACTGATGAGATATGGTCTCCTACACAATCTGATTGTTGGATTGTTTTTCTTTGCTGAAAACACACTTCTACTCCATAGATGGCACTGTAATCTCAAAGTGGAACAGACTATGGTGGTGGATGAACATTCAAGGCGCATACCATTTCTGTTGTCGAACAATCAGAGTAGATCGAAAAGGGTGAGAAATCTCCTCCGTTCCGTATCCCGATGTAGCCATCGATCAGCCGTCTATGCCCAGGCAAACATGTGGACGATATCGATCGACGCCGTGCAATAACGTCGGTCGATATCATCCTCATGAAGTTATCCTGAGCGGCTGGATTCGGCGCCTTGCTGTGGTCGAGTATCGCTCAGTGCAACTCCACGAGGTTTTGTTTTCTCCCTAGGGAAAGCAAAACCTCGTGAAAAATTTCTCCCAGTATGGGGAAGAATCTCATACAATCCGAGTCAGACCAACCCTCGGCCGGGCACCATTAAAGCTTCTATCCCTCGGCCATTCATACCGTCGGCGTGGTACGCAACCTTAGGATTTGTGACCGTTTAAGGGAACCCGTGCATCACGCAGGACGTACAGTCGGTTCCATAAAGTTTTGTACCTACCTCGTAGGGGCTAAGCTCACCGGAAGAGTACTCTAGTTTGAACTTCCATTAATTGTCATTTTAATACATATTAATAACTTTGCAACATCAGTTTAATCGTTTAAATTGGACAACTTTCGCTAATGGCTGCAGAATAAATAAATTAATGTAAATTCTAGCCATTTTGTGTTTTGTGATTTTATAGTAGCAATTAATTATATTTTCATTTTATGATTTTAAAATTTGATTTTGAACTTTGATTAAAGAAAAAAAACATGTCTTTTTATTCCAATTTAGTTGGTTTATTTGCATAATTTTCAGTCTTTTCCAATTGAAATCGATATGGAATATTATTTTTTTGGAAAACGATTAATTTGGAGATTTGTTTTATCGTTTTACAAACATTTTAATATTATATTAATAGGTACAGTCGGTTCCATAAAGTTTTGTACCTACCTCGTAGCGGCTAAGCTCACCGGAATTTCAGTCTTTTCCAATTGAAATCGATATGGAATATTATTTTTTTGGAAAACGATTAATTTGGAGATTTGTTTTATCGTTTTACAAACATTTTAATATTATATTAATAGGTACAGTCGGTTCCATAAAGTATTGAACCTACCTCGTAGGGGCTAAGCTCACCGGAAGTTGATCAATTGTAAAGTCAGGTACTTTATTTACAGTAATCTTGTCATGTAGGAAGTGGTTAGAATCGTATAGATTGTTTACCTTGAAATTCAATGTACAGTCGGTTCCATAAAGTTTTGTACCTACCTCGTAGGGGCTAAGCTCACCGGAACGAAACTATTAATAATTTTTAAAATATCAAAGCATCAAATGTAAGTAAATACTAATAGTTGATATTATTTGTATACTTAACTTTCTTCCCAGTGAAAATATTCTTCGATTTATGTTAACATTTTTATTATTAAAAATGCTAACATAAATCGAACAATATTTTCATTGGGAAGAAAGCTTGTAAAACTCGTCATTTTTGCATCTTTTGAATTTTTATAATTAAAAATGCACATTTTTTTCATAAATCAGAATATAGATAGCTATACCATAAATCGAAGAATATTTTCATTGGGAAAAAAGCTTGTAAAACTTGTCATTTTTGCATTATTTGAATTTTTATAATTAAAAATGCACATTTTTTTCATAAATCAGAATATAGATAGCTACGTAAGGGATAAATTTTTGTTGTATCAATATAAATGTTTTCAGTCTTTTCTAAATAAAAATATATTCGAAAAATATAGATGAATGAAAGCTAGAAAATGGAAAGTAATCGATTTTTAATTTTAAAAGTACAGTATGTTAAAATAATTAAAAACGTTTATTAAATTGATTTGTTAACTCTTGATAACAAAAGGTTACCTTTCATTTTCAGAATTCAACATTATTTCCTGGGGGTAAATCAAACAATGAATGCTTTCATACAGAAGCTTGCTTCACTTAGGGCTGCATGTTTGTATTGACTAGCATCCTCTAATGGAAAACTCTTCCTTCAGAAAAGAAGATTGTTTCTATATTTAATTATGTTAACTTACATAAAATTACTATTTACGAATTGTATTTCTCTAGAGAGAAATTTCACTATAATAAGATTTGTTTTCGTTAGCAGATTCAAAATAAAATACTTTATTTCTTATGATAATGGTTAAATTTATCTTAAAAATTTTGTCATTATCAATAAATTAACAAACTTTTTTGACTAAAAAGGAGACAAGTTTTAAATAATATATCTTTTCTATTATTTTGTTTTAATACAAAAATAATCTTCAAGTTTTATAATATCGTAAGTATGTCGACTTATCAGATTCCTGTATAAAAAATACAAAACATTTATTTAATGTATTGTAAAAAAGAAATTCCCAGCGGCGATATCTAAGTTAACTGAAATGTTTCCAACACCAAATTATACAATATCAGTAATGCATTGTGATGGAAGAATCTATTTAATGTATCGTAAAAAAGAAATTCCCAGCGGCGATATCTAACTGAAATGTTTCCAACACCAAATTATACAATATCAGTAATGCATTGTGATGGAAGAATAAGTTGCTTTTCATTTCTTTTCCTTCAATGATTTTATCTTTGAAGGAAAAGAAATGAAATGAAGTAAAATAAGGATATAAAATAATTTTAGCATACTATTATCCGCTCTTCAAAAGGAAGAAGTCAGCCTATTTTAAATTATAATTTTTGTTAACTTTAGATAGAAACGTTTCAATTTCCAATCGTTAGTTACTAACACATTGTCGATTTTTATATAATGCAGAAGAAGGAATTAAAGAGAAATTTTAACTTGAATTCGCAAGCTAGATTTAATTAATAAAAGAAAAAGTTTACTAAATAAAAATATCTTAAACACAAAAATTCTTCCAAAATTATTTATTAAATATTGTACTTTTAAACTATTAAAAATTTCTTCTTTCTTTTTCCCTCCTCCTATATTATCTTTAAATTCTCCAATCACATCAAACTGAAGAAAGATTGAATCAAAACTTGACTCCATTTCTCAAACGAGATACTGTCTATTGCGTTGGACTGGCAGAGAAAAATTGTTAGAATAAAATTATGTTGGTTTGCTTTGATCACCACTGGTTTGTTTCTCTCTTAGATATTGTTTATGAATTTGTTTGACAAGTGTAAAACTCCATTCTCTCTTCTGATGTAAAATGTCCTTTAAAAATAATTAGCTTCGTTAGCTTTTACAATCAATTCTTACAATTAATTTAGTTAAAAGAAACTTTTGACAAGAAACTGAAATTATTATGCTATTTAAGCTTCACAAATATTGATGTAAAAGAAGTTCGAACAGAATCTTATTTTATTGTTCATCTGTTTTTTATATAACACCTGCGCGCAGTATGAAGTCACAGTCCTAAATCTGATACCTATGAAAAAAGCATTATATCGAAATCTTATAATTATTTATTATTATAAAAGCAATGTCAATTTATTTAGAATTATTATTTTATAACATAATAATTAATATGTTTATATAAAATTTTTATTAGATATTTTGTAAACTTACAGAATAAATTATACATCGCATTTTTTCCTTATACAGTCACACAATATCGGAATTGAAGCCAAATATCCGTTTTCTCCTGATATAAATATCAATAATTGAGTGAGTATAGTATCTTTCGGAAATGCAGTTAAATCTAATGTTTTTACACTCTATGTATAAGATTTATAGTAATAGCACTTTCATGTGCTATTGCTAACCATTTTTTTTCTGTAAACTGAATCGGGAATAAAAATTTCCAATTTGATGAAATAATCATGTTTAGAGCTAAAAAAATTATTCGAATATATAATATATAATTGCGTAAATATTAAAATGAATGCGCAAATTTGCCCCTTTATAACTGTTCAGGCCTGTTACATACATTACAGCGTTTCGTCGATAATTAACTCTCTCACCCCTATGAAATAATGTTTTAATAGACTCGACCACTCCATTACCAGTTTCAAGTACAGTACAATACAATATGCAGTTTTAGAAGTCGAGTCTATTAAAGAGAAATGAGGGGTGAGACATGAGAGGATGTGTAAAGGGCTTTAGTTGTTCAGAGGAAAGTTAACAAGCAAACAATATTCAAAAAATCAAATTATATTATATTAAATTATAATAAAATTAATAATAATCAAACTAATAATAGCAGTTAGTCAATAGTAAACATAACATAGAAATGATAAAGTTTGCTAAATGATTAGAATACATTTTGATAAATTTATTAATAATTATAAATAATAAATATAATTATGTTCAATTACACGAAGGAAATAATTTTCTGGTTTCAAAATAAATATTTCGTAATATTAGGAAATAGGATTATTTAAATAAATTGCATATTATCTTAACTACTTGAGAATTGTAATATATAAATTCTAGAATTACATCCACTGTTTTACTGTATAGCTGATTATTTATAACAAGATGCATCATGAATAAAAGATTTCTTAATAAAAGAATGAAAAATAAATAAATACCTGTATTATGCATTTACAAGTGTTCAATCTAAATATAATATTGTACCAAGTACTAATCTTATGCTATAGCTTTTATGTATAGTTGAATTTCAAGGATTTCTATCGTTGCATAGATGGTATACGTGATATAAATTTATAACAAAAAGATGATAGAATAAATTATAAAAAAATTATGCAAAAATTTGATACAGCATATATGTATACTTAAGATATAATACAGCATTATGTTATCTGCCTAACAATTTTTCAGTATTTGTTAAATGGAAACTTTTTGTGTTATGAATAAACTTATCTGCAATATGAACTATTCAATTAATATGATTCTTTATGAAGATATAGTTTAATATACATTAGCATAAGGAAAAAATCGATGATCTCTTCAGGATTTGTAGTTAATGAAAATTGAAGAGGTAGATGATTTTAATATTGATTTATTCAACAGAAAAATTTTTGTTTATATTCAGAAAATAGTGTGTTAACACATTATTTACACATCTTCACATTTATTGTTTTTTTAATTCTAAATTAAATCTCTATAAACTTTGAAATCCCTCTTTCTTGAGATTGTTCCTCATGATCCATTAGTAAAAGGATCCATAAGAAGAAATTTATGAATCCTTCTTTTGTAACAATGTTTGTATATACTGTATTATGTTTTATAAAAGAGTTAATGGAGATTATTTGTAACGTGAAACGATTTGATTTTTTATTTTGTATTTTACGGCTAATTTTTGATCTTCAGTCTATCTGTAAACAAGTAGTTTGCAATCCGTGAAGAAGTAATGTATTGCAACGTTTCACTTTTTTATGACAGTTTTTTGCAACTACTATTTACTAAATGTATCCTTTATGGTGCATTTTCTGTAATTTTATGATAGTGACGTTGTTTTATGTCTCAATCACGTGCTATCGCATTTCTGTTTCGAAAAACAGATCACTATAAATTAGTCAAAATTTTCATGTTTCTGTAGGCAATACCCATTGCTCAAACTCTTGGCAATGTCTTTCGTGACGTATTTTTAAAATCAGTAATTCGATTTTTATCAATATCATCGATTAAATTGCTTAAAGATCGCATCTTTGTTGATGAATATTGAGTATCATTTTTTTTTTTACAGTTGTCAAGAATAATTGTGTAGATGTAGAATTCCTCTTATCAAAGAAATGCTCCCTAATGTTTATTTATTGTGTAGATTATATCTAAGAGGCCTTCTCCTCCCTCTTTATATGGGAGATTTATGGTGATAGCTGTCTGCGTTTGGTCGCAAATGTTCTTACTTTCTTTCAATGTTTGTCTAGATCTATCTCTATCCATTGTTTGATTCTTAAAAAAAATGCGATAACTAAACATAGCATATATGCATGTTTAATATTTATTATTTTTTTCCATTTAGATGTATAATTATACTATATAAAAATATATATGCTTATACAGTACTATATAAAAATATATATGTACTGTATAAGCATATATATATGCTTATACAGTAAGCAAGTTTTAAACATAGCCCCACTATGTTTAAAACTTTTGAAGCAACTTGCTTAAAGTATAGTACCTCATTTTTCTCCATAGATTTAACTGAAGCATCTTTTTTTTTAAAAATAAATATTTATTTATTCATTAAAATATTTTAGAAGTAAATAAATTTATATATACAACGATAAAAATCAAAATATTAAACATAAAATGTTTTCATATAATTTTTTTTTTAATAATTTAAAAGATTCTTTCGTGACTAATGAAAACGTGATTGTTTCGTGATATTTTTATTCAAGATCTCAATATAACATTTTTTTAAATATTTTTAATTTTAATGACTATATATCATTTCCCATTTTTAATAGCGGTATCTTTCTCAAAATGTAGAATAATCATTTAAATATTATATCCTAATTTAAAAACATTTATAAACTTTTTGGATTTTAACCTTAAAACTGTTCAAATTCTATATTTTTATTCTTTGTTCTTCATAAATGCATTTCCTATAATAAAAATGAATGTTTCAGTTTGTAAACAGAACAAATTTCTGTTATGTAGAAGTTTATTAAGTAAATTTTTATCTTTGTAATCTTAGTAATCGTTATATAAAGTAATAATTAGCTAAAATTTAATAATTTATGCTTAATATTGAATACGACGGATTAAATATTTATTGAAAATGTTCTATATTTATTTTATTAAATAGTTTTAGCATAAGTTTGTTATAATTATTGATTTTAATAATAGTTTAGTATATCGCTTAGTATTATATATGTTTGGTTTAGTAAATTTTTTTTTTTATGTAAATGCAGGAACGTATATATTTGGACTACTATTCACAAGTATCCTAACCGATGCATTAAAACTATCAACAGGTCGACACAGACCTTATTTTATCGAAGAATGTGGTGTCAACAATACTGTATGTCAGTCTACGAAGTATATGTATATTTCTCCTTTTCAGATAGTTTGCAAAGTACCAGAAGAAAAACTAAGAGAAGCAAGGTATAGGTTTATGTCGATAATTAGTTATCTTGCATTAAATCATACAACAATGAAAAAAATGTGCCGGACAAATGCAATAATATATTTTTCAATGGCTTGAACATAAAATCATTTTTAAATAAATTTTTTAGTGTGGGGAAATAATTCTTTGCATTCATTTCGTCCTGCTGTCTCTAAGATATCGCGAAAAGCAAACAGACTAGAACATTCAAATTTTACTGGATCCATTCCGTTACAAGATGGCGATCTTTTCAAAGCATTAAAACGCTGATATATCTGAAAATATTTACAGTCATTTTAAATGATTTCAGATATATTTTAAACAGTAGCTTTACGTAATTACTTTTTTCAGTCTGCTTGTCAGGTCGACAGTAAAATATTTCAAAAGCAAAGATATCGCATAGCATTCAGATTTTATATCATCGATTTTTTTATCCTAGCTATACGAATCTTAGTCTCCACGTACTCCCGTTCCAAGATGGCAGCTGTTTAAAATTTAAAAAAAATTCTATATATAAAAATTATCAAAATACGAAGTCTTTCCGTTACAAGATGGCGATCTTTTCTAAACATTAAAACGCTGATATATCTGAAAATATTTACAGTCATTTTAAATGATTTCAGATATATTTTAAACAGTAGCTTTACGTAATTACTTTTTTCAGTCTGCTTGTCAGGTCGACAGTAAAATATTTCAAAAGCAAAGATATCGCATAGCATTCAGATTTTATATCATCGATTTTTTTATCCTAGCTATACGAATCTTAGTCTCCACGTACTCCCGTTCCAAGATGGCAGCTGTTTAAAATTTAAAAAAAATTCTATATATAGCATTGTATTTGAAATTACTTGTAGATGAAAGACAATATATTCATTTGACTCCTTTTTTTGTAAAAATTGTAACATAGCTTATCTTCAATAAATTTAAGTATTAATTTTGTAATATCAAAATTTAGGTACATTATATTCAGTAATTTGGAAAAATTTACATGTATAAAATATCTAAACATAAATTCAAAGCGATAACTATATTTATATTTAACACTGACGCCTTTTAGTAAATAGCATGATAAATTTTTATAGGATGTCGTTTCCTTCAGCGTATGCTTCCCTTTCTGCTTATGCTGCTGTTTTTATTATGGTAAGTAGGAGTTACTTATATACATTTTTTACTGTATAAGTATAAATGAAAACATCAAATGTTTGTTTTTTGTTAGATTTATATCCACAATATTATGTCAACCCGTTCATCTCGTCTCTTACGTCCATCGTTAATCCTCATCATTTCTGGGCTCGCTTTAGTCTGCGGATGTTCTAGAGTTGGTTTGCATCGCAATCACTGGTCCGATGTTGTAGTTGGTTTCCTGTTAGGTGGAGGAATCGCTGTATATATTGTAAGTGCAATTCTTAAAATTTAATTTCTTTGTGCGTCGATTTCACTTGATATTTGGTCCAAAAATAAGCGAATTTAAACTAATCGTTAAGCGAATAGGAATTTAATTTTTAAGCTAAGTCATAAAATTAAGAATTCTTCATATTAATCTTTCAAAAGTACCTAAAGGAATAAATGAACGATTAAATTAAACGAAAGCCTTCAAGAAAAGCGGTTTATATTAAAAGATAGCTGAAGATTTAAAATGTAATTTAGTAACGCTCTAGGCTAATAGAATAAAACTATTTTTAAACGTGAAGGATGATATTTTGCATTTTTGGATAGATTAAATTGATTTAACTTAATTATGCAATTAATTTGATAACTTCAATAACTTAAAGCCATTAAGTGAACTTTTTAATATTGTCAAAATTGATGTTTTACTTGCGAATATACAAATTCTAAATTATCAGTAAATATGCGTTTATTTTAAACGATATGTGAAGTCTACGCACTGAAATACGAATAGTATTAATTTTATTAAGATCATTGCTTTTATAGAAGAGCTTTTCGACTTACGAAAAAAGACTAGTAATAAAATTAGAGCACTGCATAATTTCTTATACAGATATCAATAGCATCACTGCAATAGTATCAATTTATGATACTATTGCAATGATGGTTACAACACTAGTTAACGATACTATTGATAGTTAACTTTACAAAACTATAGTTAACGATACTATTGATAGTTAACTTTACAAAACTATAGTTAACGATACTATTGATAGTTAACTCGTGACAGTAAAGTTATCTTATGTCATAATAGCTGTAGTAACATGATGAAAATCTTACGTTTGTAGCATATTACGATAGTTGCATCATATCCAGGGACGTAACTACGGGTGAGCCCGGGTGGGCCATGGCCTATGCAATGAAAGTTCTGGCCCATGTGTTGGCCCACCCTGAATATATAATCCGAAACGTAAAATTGAAAACCGCAAAAGTTCAATTCCACATAACCCAAGGCTCCACAACCGAATATATTAAACACCTCATAATCCAAAATGCCTTGTATTCCGTAAAAATGAAAATAAAAAACCACAAGCATAATTTAAGCCCACATAATTTCACGCTAATAGCGATAAAAAATTTTTATTTACAAGCTGTGAAAATCGCGTCCTTTGCACATTTTACGCAGTACTTAATTAATGCGATTAGCTGGAAAGAATAAATAAAGTTTCAAAATACTG